>JACEGR010007890.1:0-43253 GCA_014170235.1 Listronotus bonariensis
ACCCCTTTTTCTATTTGATTTTTACTTTTTGTGTTCAAGGTGGGAGAAGGGGATGACCCTGAACAACCAAGTTTGACACAAAATATGTGTTTCCCTATAAATAAAAATTGACGTATTTTAGCACAGATGTCAAAGAAAATAATTACACGGGGTGGCTCATTTTAATTGGAACCCACATTATATGTGTAGGTGTCTGTTATTTTCCCCAAATCGTTTTTTAGCGACTGTCCCCTAAATTTTTTAGTTTATAGTTCAAAAATATATCCCATGTAAAAATGCTCTGCTTTAAAACCGTGCCAAATCATGTTACATTTTCCATTTAAATGACATGGCATTTTTGGACTTGTTTCTTGAAAAAAAAATTCTCCGGACACAAATAGAGAAAAAAATTCTACTCATTGCATACTAAGTTAGGTCCTCTATTCTACAAAAAAAATTAATGAATTTTTAATTAAGTCACCCCTTTTAAAAGTTATTTACCGTCAACGTTTGGCGGTAAATAACTCTTAAAGGAGTGACTAATCAAAAATTCGTAGAACTCTTTTGTAGAGCGTTAAATTTTATTATCAGAATATGTGATGAGTAGATGTTTTCATCTATTTATATCGGAGAAAAAAAATAAAAGAGAAAAGTCCAAAAATCCCATGTTAAAAAACAGGAATTAAAGCCTTTTTACATTAAATATATTTTGTTGGACTATAATCTAAAAGTTCAGGGGGCTTATCGCTAAAAAAAAACGATTTGGAAAATATCGGACACCCTAATATATATAAGTAAAAACTTAGAACAGGGTCAATAAACATTAAGAAAAACAGTGAGAGCCAGTGACTTTTAATTATATTTCTCCCCATTGTATTAAAACATGTTTTAAAATTTGAATTTATTTAAACATTTACCGAACAAAGATTTTACTGGTCTTTTTATTAATAAATTTAGTACTGGATTAGATTTACATATAAATTAAAATAGAATACCTAAATTCTCCTGATAGATCGATGTGTTTACAAATAATCTCGAATCCGGTTCAGCGAATATTAAATTTTCAAACAAAGTGACAAGCTAACGCAAACAAATAAATACGGACATCGGGCGGAAAATTTATTAGAAAATTCTGTTTATCTTGTCATAAAAATGCTTTTAAGATTGCGGAAAATTTTCGTACAGTGATCCAGACATTAATTTTCGTTGCAGATGAAAAATATAACTTTTTGTATATTATTGTAGGAGAGTTTTTGATAGTCAAAGAAAAATTTTTGCTGTTCATACTGTTATTCTAATCTTTGGAAGAGTATGATGCAATTAGACATAAAACTTAACATTCAAAGAATAAGAATCCTTTCAGCACCAAACCAGAGTTGGGTCGAATACTGAAATCCTGTATTTAAATACAAATCTTGAATTCCGTATTCTAAAATGTATTCGAATACTGAGTAGGGATGCGACTTCGAAGCCAAACATCGATGATGAACATCGATGACGACATGGAAAGCCGACCATCAATGGCAACGAGACATTGAACAAGAAACATCGATGTTTATTAAACATCGATGATCGATGACCCAAGAATAAAAAAAGTGAAACAATAAACTTTTAAACTAAATGTTTTACTTTTTTATTTTTATACCGCACGCATAATCTGGTTCTCAAACCAATTATTATTTTTTAACCTCCTCATCGACTTCGACGGAGCGGCAAAATTTTAAAAAATTAAATAAAAAAAAGAAAAATAATTTAATGACTTTATTACATTTTTTTACCGTAGCCAAATAGCAGCGACACGTTATCTTTCAAACGCCGGGCATTACCACATTAACCCCAAGAAATCGTCTGGGCTGGATGGCATACCAGCAGTCGTTTTAAATAAATGTGCTCCAGAACTTGCACCAATCTTAACTCGGCTCTTTCGAATTTCTTACGACACAGGTATCTTTCCGGAAAGCTGCACGTGTTCAACCTATTCCCAAGAAAGGATCTAAATCTCTTCCATCTAACTATAGACCAATTTCAATTCTCTCAGTCCTTTGTAAAGTAATGGAAAATTCATTAATTCACAAATTTTTTAGTATTTAGAAAAACATAATATTTTGCATGACAGGCAGTATGGATTTCGCCACAAAAGATCTACAGCAGATCTTCTTTCCTTCGTATCACACTGCTGGAATAAGTATCTTGAGTTTCTAGGTGAGTCCCAGATCGTTGCTCTTGATATATCCAAAGCTTTTGACCAGGTCTGGCATGCCGCTCTTCTTAATAAACTTCCCTCCTATGGTCTTTCAACTAAACTCTGTACTTGGCTCTCTAGTTATCTATCTGATCGACGTATATCAGTTATTGTAGACGGCCATTCTTCAAGCTTTCACCAAGTAAATGGTGGAGTGCCTCAGGGCTCAGTTCTGGCATCAAAATTGTTTCTTCTTCACATCAACGACCTTCTCTCGTCCACAACTAATTCCATTCATAGTTTCGCCGACGATAGTACCCTTCACTCCAGTTTTCAGGTTCCTAAGTCCATCACTAAACCTAATTTGGAAAACAAACGCAGGGCGATGCAGATATCTCTTTTGCAGGATCTTAATTTAATATTGGATTGGGGCGAAAAAATCTCGTCCACTTTAATTCATCGAAAACACAATCATGTTCCTTCTCGCGAAAAGAGCCATCAAATACTCATCCTCTACTTATGAGCGGCCAAGTTTTACAGAGCAAAGACACCTTCAATCTTGTGGGCGTCACATTTGAAAGTAACCTTAACTGGCATAAACACATTGTATGTATAGCCACGGCAGCTTCAAAAAAGCTTGGATTTCTTATTTGACCCAAAAAATATTTTCCCCTTCTAATTTATACACTTTATATGTGTCCCAAATCCGACCTCCCTTGGAATATTGTTCTCATATCTGGGGCATGGCGTCCCCCACAACCATAAGCATTCTTGATTCTATTCAAAGAAGAGCTATTCGTCTCATTAATGATCCTTTACTTACAGAAAGGCTTCCCTCTCTTGCCCATCGTCGGGCTGTGAGGGATCTATCGCTTTTTATAGATACTTCCATGGCTTTTGCTCTGAAAAATTGTCCATTCCCCTCACGGTTCTCAACAGAGAAACTCGTGGTTCCGCGCGTTGGACCGTATGCATCCGCATACGGTCCAACTGGACAAGCCCCGAACTTCCCACTTTGTTCTTTTTTTATCCCCAGAGTTTCTAGAATGTGGAACCGGCTTCCCTCGGAGGTCTTTCCTTCCCCCCTTCCAACAAACTCTCTCTTACCTCGCTTAAGACACTTACGGTACGTTAGTATTTAGGCTTTTGGCCTTCGTGGTTTGTCCAAAGATTAAAAAAACTGTTAAACGCCTTTTTATTTTTGTAGAACCTTTTAATTTTTGCCATTATTGACAAATATCAAGTAACATACTTTTTTCACAGTTAGATTTTATATATTTTTTATGAGGAGGTAATCTGCAAACCGCAATTTTTGGACAAAGTTAACAAAACCGAGTTATATATGGAATATTATTTTTAAAATAGTGTACCATGGATAAATTAGAATTTTTTTAATTAACTGTATTTATTCTTTCCCAGCTTCTTAAAAATGTTTAACATTTTATTCAAGTGCGCAAGAAAAAGCTGTTTTTCTTAAAATAATCTGTTATGCAAAAACTGCGGTTTGCAAATCACCTCCGCATATACTCAATATGGGTATCTAATGAAAAGTCTTGATTAGTAGAATAGAGTTTCATTCTGAAAAAATTAAAAGTTTAGACAGTGTAGTATTTACTAATCTAACGAAGAACTCTTTCAATCATCGGGATCCCAGCATGGGTCTTCCACCAAGTGTATAGAAACGTCAGATTGCACCAAATTGTCAGGAAATAAACCATGTAATAAAGAGGCATTATAAGAACCCAATATAGGGGAAAGTGGCCTAAAACGGCATACCATTTTTTCTATTGAGCGCTATTTGCAAACTCAAAACTGCCGGGTTAAAGGGAAAAGGGTTTCTGAAGGTGCAGGAATAGTACTTTCATTTGGACACACTTAGATCACCGTTCATTTTACCACTTTATTTTTTAACAAAAAAATATAAAAAATCAAAAAAGTCATTTTACCCTCACTCCAATGGGTAAAACGGCATACTTAACAAAAAATGCAAAAACATATTAAAAATAAATAACAAAAATCCAAATTCTAAAACTAAAAGGAAAATCATAGGAAACACTTGGAAAATTAAGAATACATTCAAAAATATAAATATGTTATACATATTTAGCATAAGATCGGCATATTTTTCTTTGTCCTAATTACAAATATCGCAAATATACATCTTTACTTTTGGGGAAACACCAGCACACTCCACATGTGCCCACTGCCTGCATTCAGAGCATCGAATCCATTTTTCCTTTGCTTTTGATGTAGAAAATTTTTCGCAGCAAAAAATACAGTAGGGATCATCGTCATCATCCTCTTCAAAATTGGAATTTTCATTAGCAGGCTCTTCCTCTTCCTCGTCTTCCATAGTTATGCAAACCCCTTTTTTCACCTTTCTAGCTGATACACGCCTTTCTTTTTCTCGCTTAGCATTTTCTTTTTCTTTTAACTCCAACATAAATGGGCTACTTGTTAGTACGGCGGGAGTTTTTTCCTTTTTACTGATGTTTTGGCAGATGTTGATGGAAGCGGGCTTAAGGTAGTTAAAGGAACAACTCTTGGACCATCTTCCTTTAAGTTATTATTGATATGACGCTCGGCAGGACGCTCTTTTTCCACATCACTAGCATCCGCAATACCTTCTGTGGGATGTGCGTCCGATATTATTGCTTCAGAAGATAAGATGTTTTGGTCGGTCACGCTTGATGGAGCATACAAATACTCAGGAAAAACGTTTGGATCAAGTGGCCATAAACCAGTATTTTTAAAGCCGCTTGCTGCGTTTTCTAATGTGGCAGCTTTTTCATAAGCAGGTCGAAATATTCCTGCGACCTGTAGTTGAGATATTGCTCTACCATCATTCCCTCTAATCTTTTTTGTGATTTCTTGATTAAGAAATGTTTTTAAGGGTGAAAAAAAGGAAACATCTAAAGGCTGAATACGATGGCTGCAATGGGCCGGTAAACAAAGGAGTATGATGCCATGCTGTTTTGCATAGTTTAAAACCCCCAACTTTTATGACTTACGTGTCCATCCAAAATAAGAAGGACTGGCGAATCTTTTGACGGATTACTGTATTTTTCAAAATGTTTTATCCACTGTTGAAAAATATCCCCAGTCATCCAGCCTGATTCTTGGGGAAATCCAACAGAACCCGTTGGTGCCCCTTCTAGTAATTCCACCTTCCAATTTTTCCTTGGAAAAATAAATGCCGAGGGTATATAACTTCCCAGCGGATTAGTGCAACAAACAACTGTTACATGGATACCCCTTTCAGCACCTGCAATCGTGCCAACCTGCTTTTTACCAGTTGAGGCGAATATTTTTGGGGGATTTTGGACAGTAGATATTCCACTTTCATCGACATTGTAAATTTTTTCCGGACCCAGTTTATATTTGTCAATGATTTCTTGGTATGTCTTGAAAAATTTGGCAATGTTCGGTTTATTAAAAGCCATGGCTCGTGCAATAGAGGTATTTTCAGGCTTTCGAAGCGTAATTTCCGGGTTTCTACTGCGAAATCCTCTAACCCAATCCAGACCAGCACGTTTTTCATTTTTGTTAAAGCGATGGGGAATTTTGTTTATTTCTGCCCACTCGTAAATCAGTGAGCGCAATTCCTTACAAGTGATTCCAAATAAGCGCTGTTCCATTTGCTTTAAATGATCGACGATTGATTTTTCTTGTTCAGGAGTGAAAGTGGTAACAAATCTTCCTAGTCCTGTGGAATTGTCTTTTACCCTTTTATTTGCATTGCTGGCTCTTCTCCGTAGTGTGGTAAATGGTACCTTAAATGCTTTAGAGGCCCTCAGCCACCCCATCTCCCCATTTTGAACAGCTCTAATAGCATTTGCCATGTCTTGTGGATCCCACTGTTGGCGATTGGTTTTTCTCATGTATATTCCAACCATTTCTAAAACAAAAAGAGAAAGTATAAATATTTGTATTTTGTGCATTTATATTCTCATTATATGTTGCCCACTTGCCAATATAAAAATATCAAGAAGGGTATCCTTTGAAGTATTTACCAATATTAAACAGCCTAAAACGGCCTACTATGACGGCCTAAAATGGCATATATATGCCGTTTTAGCCCACGATTACATATGCCATTTTAGGCTCATGGTACCATTTAACAAAACGTAACTAATTTTTGCACTCAAAGCCAAAATCACAAATTTTCAACTAGTAAAACACATTAAATATAACCTATTGCTAAGTACTCACCTATAGTTTTATTGAGAAACGACACTAGTAAAGATTATTTAAACTTCAACTAAGCACAAATAAAATATTTCAGCAAGACCACGGTGAAACAATGGCGGCTCACGTACAACTGACGTCAAGTACGATGTTGTTCAGTTCGTGGGCAGTTCTTAAGGCGATGGCGCGTTTATTCAGCTATGTTGCCAGTGCCACATTTAAGCGGGAATTTTAAAATCGCTAATATGCCGTTTTACCCTAGTATGCCATTTTAGGCCACTTTCCCCTAGAATGAGAAGGATCAACTAAAAAACTTGTAAATATATATTTTCTATATTAAATGGTTTTATTACAATAGAAATGATATAGGTTATGTACTAGAAGCTAAAAAATAATTCAGTAAGTCCTATAGCTACCAGATTGCACCAATCTTCTCATTAACCTGGGGTATTGATCAGACAAATAATAAAATCGTTGGGCACGTGAAATTTCTATCCTAATATTTACTCTGGATATGCTTCGCCCAACGATTTTAGATTTGCCTTGTTTTGCTAAATCTATGTTTCATAAGCGAATCCTCTATTTGTATTCTTTTCGGCAAATCTTAAAATTCGCAAATATATCTGCCTTTTTCTGTTAACTAGAGGCATCTAAAAACCTTGCATAAAATTGTAGAATAAAAAAAAAATCAACTGGCAGCAGTATTTAAAAAATTATATATAATTTTGCAAAATTTGGGATTTATCAATAAAATTTGATAAAAATTACAAAAAAAAACATATAAATAGAGGATCCGCTTTTGAAACTATAATTTAGAAAAATCCAGTGGCTTATTATTTTTTTCGTAAAAATATTTACCATAAACCCCTTATGGACGACACTGGTAAAAATTTATTTTTGCTGGTATGTCAAAAAATGTCTTCTGATGCATAGTCTTACAAATTATATAAAAATATCTTGATTGTTATAAAAGCTATAATAAAAAAACGATATTTTTTTTATTAATTTTATCACCCTGTAGTTCAAAAACTAAGACGTCTTTAAAATATTTATATTTTCATAACAAGTTTTTCTTACTTTTTATTTTAGAATCACCCCTTAAAGTTTTTCGGTGGAGTTACAGGACACCCTGTATATTAAGAAACATATTAACAATTTTAAAAGTAATTAAATTATATGAAAGTAATAGGCTTGTCAAAAGGATTTAAAAATTACAGGCCCGTAATTAAATTTTTGATATTTAAAAATATAGTGACTTTTATTTTCTTAACAAATTCAAAGGGTGTAAAGGTAAATTTTTAACAGGCTGTAGAATAAATTTTGGTAATAAAACACACATTATTGCAACAAACTATAATAAAACTTTTAATTTTTCTACAGTAAACTATTTTTCAGTTAAACTAATAAAATAGGTTATAATACACAAAAAAATATTTTGAAAACAAAACAAATATAACAGCAAACAAAAGATATATGGGAAACTTAACATTATTTTTAGTATAATGCATAAACAAAACGTATGTAAAAAATATAAAATTCGTATGATGCAAAAATAGATTGATGGTTTTTCGCTGAATTGCAAGACCGTGAAACACGGTATTTTAGTTTTATAACTTCTGTCTGTCACAGTTATTTTATATACAGACAGGTCCACTGTAGTAGAAGCATAGGAAAACCTTAGGTGAATTGACTTACATTCGCCTGACTTGAGCGAACGTAAACAAAAGTGCAAAAACAATGCAATCAAAGTGGAATGTTTTTGAAGATTAAATTTTAAATAAACACATTATTTGCTTTTTTGCAACCGCAGCCATTGCATATACGTGGTAAGTATCGAAGCGGACAGTAGTAAATTTATCAGTTCCCTGTTTCTAGTAGCGTGGACCTGTCTGTATGTAGACACATAGTTAGCTTGATTTGCTGATTGCTTGGTATATTATTGACATATCGCTATTTTTACTGACGTCTTTGATATCGTGTGTATTCTTTCTAGTTACTTTAACATACAATTTTCTGTCGTGTTAATAGGGTCAATTTAATCCACGCTTTCTTCTTCTTCATCTAAAATTTTCTTGAAGCTAAATGCCTCAAAAGGATATCCCTGACCTGCGTAGAATTTCGACATAAATTCTACCCAGTGAAGACGGAGGGTGTGCAAAAAGGCTGATAACCCTTCCATCAGTACTAAGATGGCCAGTGTAAACAGTGCCCACACTGCGAAGAATATGAAGATGAACACGCAACCTACAAACCCTTCTGTCCTGAGTCCCATTTGAAAAACCATGTTCCATAGGACTTCTGATAACTCTGCAAAAGAAAAAAATAGTTAAAAATATATATTTTTTTTAATACAGGTATAAACTTTAGGGGTAATTCTACAATAAAAAATCAGAAAAAAAAGTTCTTCGAGGTGTAATATGTAATATTTCTGTTGTGTAACGAGATATGAAAAAAGTTTTTAAATAAAAATGTAGGGTCTTTAAACCTGCAACGTGCATGTCCGAAACATGTTTTAATGGAAACAGAGTGTCCCAAAAATAAGTTATGGCTAAGAAGCTTTTTTTAATTGGAACCCTTTTATTTGTTTACAGAAACGAATTCAGCATATAATTTTGCATATGGTACGTTATTTTATTTTGACACTTGTGGCGATGTTGCCACGCTATTTATAATTTACTGAAACTTGTGGTAAAACAGGTAATCCAAAAGTTAGGTAAAAAGAAAATAAATTACCTATTATTATTACTTAACATTTTAACACACTAAAGGCCGCAAAATAAATTCCTATAGGAAAGTTCACTGGATCTATTATGGGGTATTTTTATAGCATGGTCAATATGTCAATATTTAAAATGCTAAATCTCAATTTTCTTAAATGGAACACCCTGTATATTGAACTATTTTTAGATTTTGGAAATAAAAATAAGGTTAGTTTCTTTAGCCATTTCTATACCAAAAAGTTTTTATAGATATTTAAGATTTTTAAAAAATTCATGACAAGTATTTTCATAAAGAAGAACTTTAGTATTTTTAATGGAACACCCAGTATATTTGTCAAAATTCCTATAATTTCATATTATCCTCTTAAAAAATGTATTATAAGCCATGGTTAATTTTAAAAATAAAGCATTTATTGACCTTTAATAAATTTACTTGTTAAAACACATAGCTAAGTATTATTAATAATTAAGTTTTTTTCCGTTTTAATCTAATTTTTGGTTTACGTGTTTTTACCAAAGTTTCAGTAAATTATAAATAGAATGGCAACATTGCCACAAGTGTCAAAGTAAAATAACGTACTATATTTAAAATTTTATGCTGCATCCGATTCTGTAAACAAAGATAGGGGTTTCAAATTAAAAAAGGCAACTTCTTAGTCATAACTTTTTTGGGTGTATGCACGTTGAAAACCCTACAACTTTTCCCAGCAAACACTATTTGCCGGCAATGTACATTTTTCATATTGGCATTGATGGTAAAGCATTGGCAATTGGTGGCAATATTATGCCAACATCTTATACGCATTAAAAGTCAACCCTAAATAAACACTTAATTGCCAATAAATTTTACATGCAGGCGAATTGCCGGCAAGCATACAAAAATGGCGGCATACCAATCCTGATTAAATAAAGCACGCGTTTTTGTTGCAGGTAAATAAATATTGGATTTTTGAAGGCAAACCTTCAACGCATATTCATACTTTTTAAACCATATTATTAACATTGGTATTTAACTAACATTAAAGCAATTTTTTTGATCTGTTTTATTTATAATGGCAGCTAAACAACATTATTTTATGTTTATTTTACATATTTTAAGGAAATGGCCTTTTCATAACATTTTATTGTTAAAAATCATGCAAATAAAAATTAGGTCAAACAAAATGTTCATTATGTATTTTGGAGCAAATAAAAATAAAATGATGGTAAAATTAGCTACGTTAATTTCGACTGAAGGTGACCGCTTTGTGCATTTGGTTTCTACGTGGTTTTCTAGCTTTTTAGTTTCTTTTTTAAAGAAAAGAGTTTTTTAATAGACATAATTAAATGTATTCATTACCTAATAAGTGTGTGTTGTGTGATTAATTGGTGATGGCTAGTCGAGAAGGCAAGATATTCAAGTAGACTGTTAAGAGCTGTAAACATTTTGTTCAAAACTTTATTAAAAGTTTTAAAGACGTGTTGATAAAAAATATTATATATATTTAATAGTTTTTTTGACATACCGATAGATGGCGTAATGGACAATAAACTACTACGTTTCTGCAATATCTTCGCTTTTTATCGTCTAAACCGTACCCATTAGACAAAAATAATTCGAGAGCGGTCTGCGGTAGGTGATCTCACTTAGCTTTGAAAGAAATATCTTCGGCTAGTGTAAAAATCTGCATCTCCAAGTTGGACAGTGTTCCGAGAGATGGTACTTTGCATTGCAAGGAAATTGCATGCAGTAAGGAGTTTTTCTATTTTAATTTTCAAATAAAATATCGCATCATTTTAGCTTTTAAAAAAAAGTATATGCGACAATTTTCGTCAATAAGACGTCAGCTTGCTGCTTGGGAGTATCTGCATTTGCCCACTTTCGTGTCTTTTTGCCAATAACTTATTAATGATGGATGCCATCATCTTAAACGCATTTTTTGGCCAATAACTTAATTAATGACGGATGCCATCACTTTATCTGCAACACGTGGCCTAATAACGGCCAATTGCCCACTTTCGCGTCTTTTTGATACCTTTTTGCCAATGCCTTGCCATTAAAGAGTGTTGGCAATGCCAGTAAATTAAATGTACAATGCCGGCAAAAAATGTTATATGGGTTATAAAGCGTAAAAAGAATAAAAAGTAATCTTTTTTCTTAATTACTTATATACCAGTTTAGAAATGTTTTAAAACATATGGGAGACATTTCCTATGCATTAAAGATCTTTTTTTATCATACAAAAAAAATCTATCAGTGTTATTCATAAGGGGTTAAAGATTTTTTTGTCACACACTTAATAAACAAAGTAGGTGATAAGTCATACTCTTAACATGTCTATTTTGTCTATCCTATAATAAATACAGTATAATTAGATAGCGATCTGACCATGCCAAGAAATTATTTGTATTGGTTTACGCAAAACCCGTACATTTAATAAAAAAGTCAAATGAGTAAATTTGTATAAAATGAAACGGGAATCTAAAAAATATTTACCCTAAACGCATCATGGACGACACTATAATGAAAATTTATTTTTCCTTAAATATCAAGATCTTGTCATAAATAGGGCACATCTTCCATTTGTTGTTAAATGTCTATATCAGTATAAAATATTTTATAAAAAACGATATTTTTTAAAAGCATTTTAACACACCGTAGTTTAAAAGCTATGACGTTAAGGAGTTTTGTTTATAAGGAGTTTTGTTCTTATTTTTTATTGAACAATTGTACTTCTTAAGTATATTGTATAGTTACTAAAGATCCTGTGTATCAATGATATTTAAATATTAGAACCAAATAAATATAGTGCCGTAATTCCATCTTAAGATTCTTGCAACTGTCATTGCCACTTGTTGATTTTTTTAGTCATTATTTAAATTACAGAGAAACCAGTTACGGCCGTTTTAAATTTCTGCTGTTTTAAAATATGGTTCCAGGGTGGGTGTATTTCAAATGATGCGGAAAAACTACACATTCCTAAGGCTAAATTATGACTTTTCTTAAACATATTTTACCTAAAAACCTATTTGTGGTAAAAGTTGATTTGTAGCATCCGTTTTTGAGATATCTGGATTTAAAAACACTTCCTGTATGGCCAAGTAGAAGCCAAACAGGATGTTGCAGAATAAGTAGTTAATATTTAAAGTGTAAAATTTAAAATGTTTGAAACTTTTGAGATACAGAGTGGTAAAAAAGGCTTATTTTTTAAAACTTTACCATTCCGTATCTCAAATATTAAGCCTTTTAGGGGACATGGGTTTATTTGAACTTTTCTTCTATTACGACGCCATCATAAAATTTATGTTCTAGCGGTTATTTAAAAATTTAAATTAAAATCGTATGTTTTTCTACCAAACCAAGATTAAGCTATCTCAAACCTAAATTATTAGCAAGTCAACATTATATCGTTAATGTTTTTCTTTCTTGCTTAAATCATGTTGCCCCTGACTAGATCCACCCAGCCCCATACTACCCCTATACCCAAAATATGTTATTCACATTCTCAAGGATCAGCATCTTATTTAGAAACACTTTGTAAAGTTTAGACCTGGCTTGGACTAGACTACTAAAACAACCCGTAACAGGCTACCACCTTTGATTTTTAGTTATACGCAATTCCTCCCCATTTATTTTATGGTCATTTAATTCCTCAACGGAACACCTTCCACCCCTACCTCCTTAAAATTGGGTTTTTACTTTGTTTGAATAACCAATAAATAATAAATAAATATGACAATTTTATAAAAAAACTTACGAGCATGAGCAAGAGACAAGGCCCACAACCGAAGATATGAAGCAGTGTGTGAAATAGTACTAAGCACATATTCAATTGTGTGAATCGCCTGGTGTACCCAGATTTCTGACATGGGCTCTTCCTCTTCCTCCTCCTCCTCCGCATGGTGGGTGACTTGACCAGCAGGAACTGTTGCGTCTGAACCGTTTCCAGCAACTTCGTTCATTTCAAGGCCTTGGTTGACGTCACCATTTGTTTTTCCCTAAAATAAGACAAATTAAATAGTTCTGAAAGATATTTCCAGTTCTGACAAATTCCATTTTTAAATAAAATTCCTTTAGTATTAAAAATAAGATGTATAATTTTATGTCTTACTGTTTCGATAATCTGAACATCTTTTTCAATTTTTTAAATAATCTTAACGCAACTTACCTAATTAAGTACCCAAAACTTTCAAATGTCAATAACACAATCTATAAGTATTTGTCATACGACTAAAGCAAAACTGGACAAGAACTGTATACATGGTGGTCCTTAAGTAATGGGCCAAAATTAAACTGAAGAATTGTGACGTTAAAATATTGCGATTTAAACAAACTTACGTTAGAACAAAAGTTAATATTAACTGAGGTACAGTGTTAAAGTACAAAAAATATTTTCAAATAATATTTGATACATTTTGAATATTGTAATAAAACTCTGTATCTAGGGGTTTTTTAACATGAGCTATTTATATCTAATGTTGATTTCTAGGTGTTAACTAGGGGACGCCACCTACACTATTTTTAAGTTCTCTATAACGTCCCAACTTTTTTGTGCTACTCTGTATGTATCATTTAAGTAAACCAGTAAATTTTCCTTAGTTAGTGCAATCAAAAAGTATATTAAAATCCATTAAATTTATTCGTTTATGATGGGGCAGTTGTAGTTATGACTAATAAGCTATTTTTAAAGGCATTTTTGGGTTGCACAATACTTAATGGCGAATATCTAGAAAACGGTTGCTCAGAGCGATTCTTACAAGATACACCTTTTTTGTGTAAAAGACATCGGAGAGTTAATATTTTACTCGGATGGTACATATAGGAAAGCACAAAAAGTTGCGATGTTTTAGAGAAATTTAAGTAGTGTAGGTAGCGTCCTCTGGTTAGTACCTAAAAATTAACATGAGATATGAATAGCTTATGACTAAAAACCCCTAAAAACCGAGTTTTATTATCAACACTCAAAACGTATTAAATATCATTGGAAACAATTTAAAAATATTTTTTAAATTTTGACACTCTGTATCTCAGTTAATATTAACTTTTGTACTAAGATTTTTAACGTTGCAATTCTCCAGTTGAATTTTGGTCATTACTTAGGGACATCCAGTATAGGTAAATAGGTTTACTTACAGCAACCCGAGGTTTTTGTCTCCCTTTCTTGTACACATAATAAAAATGGGTTTTCCAAGAAGCATTACGGGCATACAAAGTAAAGCTCCGAAGATAAAGATTGTCTGAACTGTTGTTTGAGCTTCAAACATGTATACGTCACAACCTTTACCTGGAGGTTCACTCCCCTTGAACAACATCATGTTTATGAAGTAAATTAGAACTGATGGAGCGCACGACGAACCACGTTTAGTATCTAAAAAAATTATGTATTAAAATAGTGAAATTTTCTAATAGTCCGTCAAGTGATTTAAAGTGGCGTGTTTTATAAAGTTACTCTTTGTCCCCATGTAACAAAAGTATTTAATTAAGTGCAATTTTAAAGTGTTTCTCAGCCCATTGCAGATTAGGCGAGTAATTAACTATTATTTAGGATAAATAAATATTACGAAGAAAAGTTCATTAAAATATGAAATTTTTAAACCTGGACAGAAAAGCCGATTGTCCCATATACTTATTACAAGAAATAAAAATTGAATGCTTACATTTATTTTAAAGCTTTAATTTTTAAAAAGTAAAATTATTTTTCGACTTTACATAAGCCATTTTCAATAAAAACATTTTATTTTAAATTAAAGCAAGTAAACAAAAAAACAAAATAAGTCGTGACTTACCAATTTCATCCCAGGTTCCAGCAAAGATTATCCATTTAATAAAGATCATGACCACCATCCATAAGAACAAGAAACAAAGAAGAAGGATTTGCGGCAGAAATTCAAGGAACAAGCTTGAGTATTTCTTAAAGTGGCTGAAATATACATTGATAATAAAAATGTTGGTCTAGATTCAAAAATATATTATGTTATACAAACTTTTTTGAATGAAATCAAGCATTATTAAAAATTATGAAAGTCACCATAACTCACTGATCTCGATGGATTGCCAATGTTATTACCTGCGCAAAACAAAAGTTACATTTCATGGGCAAAAAAACGGATTTGTGCGCAAGCAAATCGAGGGTGGCGCAAAACAGGCTATCCGCATTATCAGAAAGAATTTACGACGCCTTCTCTGGGTTTCTAGTTCGGAGTACGATAGCTAATGAGCGTCACGGTCGAAACGCGGAACCACGGAGTGCCGGTGTTGTATTCTCCCAGTGCGCATGTTCGTCCACCCTCGATGTGTTTACTGCGCGAGGTCGTAAAAATCCGACAAATGCTTCTTGCCACTGCCGATCTAAATGTAAGTTACCTATGCCATAACCCCACAGACATTTTGCTTATTGACTATTGTAGAGGGAAGCAGAGTTACTCTTTGTCTATAATGCATAATTCGGAGTCAAGAGTTATTTTTTTACAGATAGATGGAGTATGGCGTAATGAACCCAAAAACATAAAATACTTACCAATATGGCGAAAGGAAGTGTCGCCATTTTGCGAAAAACCAATAGGACCTGTATCTCCGTGACCGTGCACTTGAGACACATAATTATACGAACCTTTATTATGGATAATTAAATTTTTTAATCTTTTTTATTTAACATTTTTTTGTGTCACTTACCGTTCACAATTTATAAGATTACTACTATTTGTTTGACTTTTTACCGCTAACTCTTCTAATAATTGCTTAAACAATAAATTGCTAATAACTAAACTTTTAAATCGATAAATTTTACACAACTTTTAATTTAAACTTTTTTCTTTAAAATTATTATTTTTAAAGTTATTATGCGTTTATTTAAAAATCCTGTGAGACCAGCTTGGCATGAACATATCATCCGACATCTGGCCAGGTCTTATTATAGTTTCTATTATTGGATTACGCTATGCATACTTCGTTTTTATTAACCTTGTACTCATCATTGAACGCATTGTAACTTCGAAAATATAAATTATAGGAAAAAAGGTTAAATTCAAAGTTGTAAACAATTTATCGGGTAAAAAGTTTAATTATAAGCAATTTAATATTTAAACAATTATTAAAAGATATATCGGTAAAAACGTCAATAAACAAACAGTAATAACCTTATAAATTGTAAACAGTAAGCGATACGAAGAAAATTATTAAAGAAAAAAGATAGTAAATTAAATTATCTATAATAAAGGTTATTACAATTATGAGCCTCAAGTGCACGGTTACTAAGATACAGGCCCAAATGGTTTTTGCAAAATGGCGTCATTTCCGTTCGCCATATTGGTAAGTATTTTGGTTTTTAGATTCATATACAGCACCTATTTGTAAAAAAGCTGCTGGCGAATTTTGCAAGAAAAAGTCCTCTATTTCCTGTACTAATATAAATAATTTTAAAATTGTCAAGGTTCGACTTCATTGTTAACCAAAAAAATTTTTAAACTACTCTGGTACAATCTCTTTATACTAATGATGGATACTTACACAAAGTTAAATGTGCTTACAGAGACACCAAATATCATATGGGTAACGGCAATGATGATGGACAACTTCATCTTAAATGAGTTTAGGAATATAATTTTGTTTTTGGATACCTAAAAATAAAAATAAATTATTTTATATTATTAAGAGTAAGCGTCACATTAGGAACAAAATAAAGGCTTCCCCAAACCAACGCGAATTATTCGAAGGGGATTCGCGACGGAAAATTCACAGCAAAAGTCGTAATGGGATTCGCAGGGAACCTTACACCAAAGCGATAATTTAATTGCACTGGCACTAGATGCGTCTAATTGTCAGGACTGAAAACGTTGAATATTCTTGCTAAAAACACAAATCAAATCATAGCCAAAAATGTATTCATCATCGGATGAGGAAGAAGCAAGACTGCAAGTAAAGACTTGCACTGGAGAAAGGCAAAAAAATATATTTTTTTAAAAAATAATGTTATAATGGCTTAAATACTAATCCCATAATAAATTCATTTAAAATAAATAAATTGGGGTTATGTTTATCACTTTGTAACATGTGCATTTCTATTTTCACATAAGAAATAAAATAAGAGTTAACTTTTTGTGAGATTCAAGGTTACTTCTTATTCTTATTTTATGTTATTTTCTGTACAAATGTCTTACGGTGATTAAGTATATTAAACTTATGTTAGTTTTATCTTATTTTATGTCATTTCTCTGTATAGACCTTACTTTAGATACAACAAATAGTAATATTTACCATTTTCGCCTATTTCATCTTCCTATTTTACACCAAATCTTAATTCTTTTTTCTAATATTTTTATAATTTTTAAGGAAATGATCATACAGTATCGGGTTTTTCTAACCAGTTCAATAATTTTTTCAATTTTTAATTATTTTCTTTTTTATACACGGCGAAACAACTGCAAATCCGAAAAAAACGCTGCGAGAGCGAACTAAGAATTCGCGCGGAAAAAATACGCATAGAATTCGCAGTCTAAACGAAAAAATCGCGCGAGTGTGAACTTGCATATTTACCGCAGTGCAAACAATATGATGCGAACCGCAAGATGGGGCGAATTTTCGCAGGTGCTGCAATTTATTCTGCGTTGGACTGGGGAATCCTTAAATTAGGAACTTATAGGCTATATACCTATTTTCCTTTATCCAAATTAAACATGGAAGTTTGTAAAAAGCTTCCAAAAGCTTCCCAATTTTTTAGAGTTTTCGATCAAACAGTATTTAAAGTGTTTTTATTTTTAACTTTTTTTACATCTAATTGTCATCTCTATTATTAAAGGGTTATTTTTAAGTTGATATTTTCCTTTAACACTGTATAAAATACAAGAAAATTGGATTTTTTTGGATAAATTATTGTCCGAAAATGCTTCTTTACCATGATACGTGTAGGTTTTAAAATAATATATTAGATTAGATTAGATTAGATTAGGAGGTGGATTGCATATCCTCTAACACTGCAACCTGCTCAGGTTTATTGTGTGTCCTCCGTCCATAGGTTAGAGCACGCTATCCAAGCCGGTCTGTTTAATCAGACTCCACAAGCTTGAAACTGGCCCCTTGGTATATCTTGCAGCTTTAGGTTTTTCTTCACCCAGCCTTGCAAACCGCAGACGACAAAGGGCTTCGCAGTAGCACCATACGTGTTCTGCGGTTTCTTCCTCCTCCTGGCAGAACCTACATAGGTTTTCTTCTGCCAGGCCCATAGTTTCCAGATGTTTATTCAGTCTGCAATGACCTGTCACTTGACCCACTATTATTCTTACTGCCTTCCGGTTATAATTCAGAAGGTCTTTTGTAAATTCTGGCGAGTAAGCCTTGATGAACACTTTCGCCTGACGCTGTGCTGGTGTTCTCCTCCACCAGTCTTGTGATTCCCTCATAATCCATGATCTAATGGATGACCTTACCTGGCATGATGGAATACCACAGTAGGGCTCAGGACCTACCATTGTCCTACCAGCCCCTCCTTTGCCAATTTATCAGCTTCTTCATTGCCTTCGTGGCCTTCGTGTCCTGGTACCCAGGCAATGGTTAGCTTGTTGGACGCACCCACCTCTTCCAGGGCAATTACGCAAAAAAATATATAGAAGAATAATAAAAGCCATTTTGATGCACGGCAAAATCGCTAAAATCTGATATGGTGGAGTGGTAGGGAAGATATGAAAAAAGGGCTTTTTTTCTTAAAACTTTAACATCCCTTATCTTGGAAATGAAGCATTTCCTGACATAATTTTATCTGAAAAATGTTCTTTCTTCCTGCATTCTATACAGTGTTAAAAGGACAATATCATTTTAAAATTAAGCCTGTATAATAAAGTAAACCTGTGTGTAAAATAAAATACCTGCCAAACAGGATCCAATCCAATGAAATAAGGCGAACCCTCATAATTTTCCCTGGGACTGAATTGAATTTCTGTGGTGGCATCGTCGTGACTTGGCACCAGAAATTCGGAAGGAAGAGCAGTCTGATTAACCCTCCAACTAGTGCCAAAGATGTTTACCGACTTCGAAAATATGTCATTGTAGACGAATCTAAAATAAAAAAAAAAAAATATTTGCAAATTTAAGTCGCTTGTAATAAATAAAAGATGACGCTAGTGGGTTCCTCGTTTTTTTCACTAAAAATGGTGGTGGTTTTACGAACACGTAGAGTTATGCTTATTAACATTTTATACAATAGGCCCTTAGCCATGTACACCTAAAGTAGCAAATTTTCGGTGAAGATAAATTGAATTTTATTACTTTGCTACAAATTTTCCCGAAAATTGCAATTTTTTTGTAAAAATGCCAAAATTTGCATTTTTGTGGAATTGCCCGCGAAATTATTTAAAATGCCGCATAGTCCGATGACGTAGTTGGGGTGTGTCTACGTCACAAAAAATACAAGTTACGACGTCCCTTTTCTATTGCTTGTTACATTGTTGGCATATTTATTTAACGTGACGCTTTTTCCATAAGCACTGGCAACATTGTTAATTTTAATCAAAACCAAATTTAGGAATAATTTTTAAAAATGTATAAAGAGTAATCAATATATTAAGCAGTACTTTGTCCAAAGTTTTTGAGTTTTTGAAAGCTATGGGGACTGGGAACCCTAAAGACTTTATAAGCAACATTGCATTTTAAAATGAATAAAAAAATTGTGTGTTGCATTTTTTGTATCACTACGGGTGAGACCTAGACTTATCACCATAATTCTTACTCAAAACTCAAGAGTTTAGGAGTGGTGAAGCCCAGTACTACTGTTCTGAGGCATTTAAGTGTCGATATCGTCACTATTTGGAATGCAAACGAGATTTTTTTGTTGAAAACCTTTAAACCAGTAAAAAATAACCTTATAATTTCATATTTATAGTTATTATTGTCCTTAGCCAACAAGTTAGAGAAAATAAGCAGTTGAGACAGAAATGGCAAAATAATGGACTTTTACTTGTTCAACAATGTTTTTATGCTAATTTTGGATTTTAATAAGCTTCCAAATATTACAGAAAATGTTTTATAAATATGATCGACTTTTTGCTAAACAAGTAAAGCGTCAAAAAGTTTGATGTTGTTGGTCGTCACTACCCTTTTCTCTATCCAAACCGGATTATTATTTTAACGTAACTATTGCGTAAATTAGTAAATTAAAGTACAAATGTTTGCAAAATTCGCTCTATTCACCAGCCCCCAGTTAACTAACGACTGTTATCAAGTCTTATTATCAGCATTGAAAAAGTTTTATTGAACGAAGAGGTAAGCCGTAGAAGCGCATTTCGACATTCTTCTGGATTGGTACTTTAGAAATGGAATTGTGTAATAAAAATATTACTAAAGTAAGAGTAAAAGTTTAGTGCGATCTCATTGTTTTACAACATAAATTTCTAGTTTTTTAAAGGATATAACCTATATATGTACGTCAATTCCTATCGCTAATTTAGTTCTTACCTACCCTGTATAAAACGAAAATATACCCATAA
Organism: Listronotus bonariensis; assembly: GCA_014170235.1. Lineage (NCBI taxonomy): Eukaryota > Metazoa > Arthropoda > Insecta > Coleoptera > Curculionidae > Listronotus > Listronotus bonariensis. Next base: position 20,524 of record JACEGR010007890.1, read on the forward strand.
GCAGAATAATGTATCGTCCACCAAAGAAGATGTTGAAGATTTCGCTTTTGCCTTTCTGAGCTGCTATTTTTTTCTCGGATAATACCAACCACAAACCGAAGCAGAACATCACCACAGCATGGCCGCAATCACCAAACATGACAGCAAAGAGGAAGGGGAAGGTAATTATTGTGTAAAGGGCTAAAAATAAGTACAAGATTAACAATAGTATCATAATAAAAAACTAAAAAAGTGGTAGCTAAATAGTTACTACCCAGTAAAATTGGCACATCGGCAATGTTTAAGCCAAAGTGCTCACTGCCAGTACGCTTTTAATATTTGACTAGATTTTTCACAGTAAAATATTTGCCTTCCTAATGGTTGCATTATACAGTGTGTACAATATTGGTAGGAAATCTATTGGAATATTATGCTGCGTTCAGACTTGCAACAATTCGCCGTGCCGAATAGCGCGCCACATAGCCCCACACAGCGCGGACGTGGACGTGGACGGATTTCACGTGACTTGGGGAATGATTCCGCGGTGATTCAGAGCTTGTTGGTTTTGTGCATCAAAGGAGCGCGCAAATAGGTTGGTTTGTTTGAACGGATGTTTGGCGAATTATTGCAAGTCTGGACGCAGCTTAAGAAACTATAAAGCCGCGTAAAGGCGGGTGTAATGCAACCTGGAATGCAACATGTAACGGCAACAGATTTGCTTATTTAGACTGTAGCGTTTTGGATTGGATTTTAAATAGACTATACCTGGGTTACATTCACGATAGGAAGCAATGCCATAGACGTCGATAAGATTCTGGAAACCTCTGGTAAATTTATTTGTTCTGTTAAAGGTCGGTGGCATTTCATTGGTGTCTATTATATTCAGGAAGGAAGACATTGAGCTACCACAGGCACTCTAAAAATAGTTGGCATTTAGAAGGTTTGACTAGAAATATAAAATAAATGAATCTACTAAATTAGCCCAGTATGGCAGTTCTACTTACTGATCCATCAGCCAGAGCTTTTTGTACAATAGGTATGTCATCAGAAGGAACCCAACACTCGCCAATCAAGCACTTTTTGGTGACATCCATATTAAACAAATTCAAGGTGTGGTAGATAGCCTTCATTTTACAGACCATGACGCTCCAGTTTTGCAGTTCTTTGGCCACGCTAACCTAAAATGTCAAAAAGATTTAAATTCTGTTTAGGGTAGTTCATTATTTATTACTAGGTGATTTACTTCATTCTAAAACCTGAAGAAATTGCATAGAAAGCCGCAGCCAATTGCAGCTTTATCAGTTTTAATGTTTTTTTCTTTTTATCGCCCTTCAATATACCATAGTAATATCAGCATGGAGATCAATTCACCAAAAATTTCCCCAAAAATAATCATATTTGCATGTAGGGTGAGTCAAAAAAGCAACTATTCTTATTTTGACTTCTGTCACTGCAAAAATTGGTTTCTAGACACGTCCAAAGAATACTCGGCAACGACGAGCTGTTCATTTTAATAGAAAAATTCGCCCTATTACAGTTTTGCCTATTTTTCTCAGTCCTCAAAGGTATCTTATACTTTTTTTATTATACAAAATATAAAACAAGAAAGTTGTTTTTTTAAATTGTTTTACTTTTTTTTTTCTGACAGTCCACGACGGCTAAAAGCCTAAATATTAACGAACCGTGAATGTCTTCAGCAAGGTAAGAGGAAGTTTGTTAACACGGGACATAAAAACTTGTAGATTTGGGGGAGAAGGAAAGACCTCCGCTGGCAGCAGGTTCCACATTCTAGAAACTTTAGGGATAAAGGAACGAACAAGAACAAGGTCATTCTCTTCTTTTACTTTGATTATCCTGTTAGTGATAAGATTTATCAAAAAAGTATAAAATACCTTTTTTGTAGAGCATTCAATTTTATACAAAAAACATTTAGAGCTTTGCTAAACGGTTAACGATTGGTGAGATATTTTATTTTGATGGGACTGAGAAAAATATGCAAAACTGTAATGGGCCGGATCTGTCCAATAAAACTAAGGGCTCATCGTCACCAAGCATTCTTTGGAGATGCCTAGGAACAAATTTTTACAGTGTCAGAAGTCAAAATAAAAGCAATTGAACTCTTTTGGTCCATTCTAATGCATGTGTAATATAACTCCAAGGTTTTGGATATTTTAATAGATTTACGTTGACCCCTATTTGTAGTTTTTGATTTTCTACTGCTTTAGAACTTACCAATACTCTTTGTCTATGATCTTCAGTTTGATTTAACACCATCTGCAAATCTTCAAGCCTTGTTCGAACTCCTTGCAACATGTCCAATCTCTCTTGCTGGGTATTTGGACAGGGATACAAAGATGCATGAAATCCTGCACACACCTTTTTAATTCTGGTTTTAAGTTGTTCTCCTTGGAAGAAAGCTACAAATACTGTTTTGAAGTTTTCGTTTCCCTAAAAATAGGATTTTTTACTGACAGAATGTTTTTATTATTATTATTATTTTAACGTACTGTGTGAGGATCTTCCAAAGGTTTTTCAATTTCAGCTCGTCTTAGGAATACGTTTCCTCTGGAGATACGCCACAACATTCGTTCGAAGCCTGGAACTCTTTCCCTGTTGATTACTCCAGCGACGAAACCAAGGTGACCTCTGATCGAAACGTTGTGATCATCAGGAATAAGTGCCTACAAAAGTTTGCAATTACTTGTACAAACTTTGTAATTAAGTTATAAAGTAAAGAAGAATAAAAAAATAATTGAAGAATAAAACCGGTGTCTAGAGCATTCAAGCGTTTATATCTTTTTTCTTGTTAAAGAGCACCGAAATTTTTTGTGCCATGATTCAGTAAATAGATTAACGTACATTTTCTATAAATAAAATTCTTCTATAACACCGAAACGTTAGCTAAATTTCCATTTGTTTATTATAAAACTAGTTATTTATAAGCAATTATTTTTTATGATGACAATTGTTTTTTTCTTCTGTTCCTCTACCATTCCTTACCATAGAAATAAATTTTTATCAAAATCCAGTGATTATTCGCCGATATCTTGTAATTTACAAAATAGGTACTCGAAATTTTTAATCACTATTAAATTTTTAATATATTATTTTTTTAAAACCGTTCCAGGGTATTATTTTTAACCTAAAAAACTACCAAAATATGTTAGGTAATAGATACATAAAAATCGAACAATCAATTTTAGTGACCCGCTTAAGAAATTTTTAATTTCATACAGAAGACTCTGGCTTTTTGTGTCATCCATTAATTCACCCGGTACTGCCACTTTAATAAGTTCTGTAAGGCAGGCGAAACTAGTCAGTAAAAAGGTCCAGGTGAATGACATGAAAAGCAGAAGTGATTTTTCTTAACTGTCGAGGAAGGTAGATTTCTCTGTTTCGTATAATTTTATATTTAACTTTTGTCAAATGTTTTTACCTTATGAGCTGGGTCATACCCATTTGCTTCATCCTGATCACTAAAAACTGCTGAGTTTTTTCCAAAACATGACGAAGTTCTGTCAGTTCCAGGTAGTTGGATTTTAAATTGACTGAATTCTCGGTGAGTTCTTTAATATCCCCTTCTGTTTTTTCGAGGTGTGCCTATAAGTAAATTATTTTTTATTTTACTTTGGATATTCCATTTCACAAATACAAAAAAATTTTTTAACGGTTATTATAATAATTATTAATCCACAGTGGCTCTGATAAATAAGAAGCTTTAAATCAAAACGCAGTTTTCGATAAATTACAATTTTAGGAGTATATTACTATTTTTACTTATTATTTATATTTAAAAAGTATTTTAATCAAAATATATTATATTATAAATATACAGGGTGTCCGGAAAAGTGAGGTCTTCGGTCGCGCTTCTATAGGAAGATTTTTTCAATTTTACTTTGCGATATCTTAACCGTTTTTTATAGAATTGCATTTTAAGTCCAGTAATAAAAAACTCAATTTTTCCAGATTTTTTTTTGTTAAATATGGTAAAGTTCTCAAAAGGAGTTTTTAAACTGTATAAAGTTTAAGGGCTCACAAACACAGTTTTTATTAATATTACCACATTAAAAAAATTCAAGTCGATATTACCAAAGGATTACACAGGCCCCCAAAAAAAATAACTGGTGTGTGCTGGGTTTCGGACCCACCTAGTCGGGCGTATTTTCCCCCTGAACATAATTCTGAAGTCAAAACTGGAGGTTAAACGGCAAAAAACTGAATTGCGGGAAAAGGGAACACTAACTTTTTTAATTGAAAGGGGGTTATGTAGCACCTCATTTTAAAGGCCCTTGGATGCTCTATTTAACGCCACTTTCTTTTTAAAAATCAGCTTAGCCGTTCTAGGCTTACAACCATTTGAAATTTGGCTTAAATACTATACAGTGCGGTTTTATGGTATTGACTTATAAGTCTGGAACGGCTGGGCCGATTTTCACGTGACAACGTCTTATAACTCCATGGACCCGGCTGCATGCACCAAAAATATAACTTATGCGGCGTTACCTCGCGCGTTCCATTAGAGGCTTGAAGTGCAAGAGAGAGCGCAGAACAAGCGACAAAGAGGCACAATCTCTGCGTCGTGCGACATCTGTTTCTCTCCTACTTGAGTGAGCATGCAGTGAAAATTGAATATGGTCAGTAAACACTTATTCTTTATTTTCGGATGACCTTATTTCCGAAACCAATGAAGATAGATACATCAAATGTAGTATTTTTTTAAATTTTTTTAAAATATCTTTTAATTAGTAATATAGTATACAGGATGTTCCATTTAAAAAATCATACTTTTTGTCCTACCCTGTATATTTTAAGAGATAATAAAAATCTAATTATTGATTCAGAGACTGCAAAAATTAGCCCATTAAATTGATATAATTAATTTTTTTTTTGTTATCTAGATATACTTACCAAATGCTTTAAGAATAGCAAAGCATTGACAAAATTTTTCAATATGTTAATAGGAGATTTGGCTTTTAAAATATGATCCCAGACAGCACTCGACCTCCCTGGGAAAGTCTAAGGTCATCCCTCTAAGGCTCTGGGATTATCCAATGACCCTCCAAGTGGGACTTTGATAGACCATCATAGGCCAGCCTTTAGGGATATCCTTAGAAATTCCTTTAGGAACCGTTGTAGGTTAACATGTTTTTTCCAACATGTTTGAGGAGATATTTAGTTAAAAAAATAACCCCAAAATTTTTGACACACCTTGTATATTGGCAACCCCTATATTTTTAAATATGTACGTATGCTAGTTATTAAAATATATATTTTTAAATATTAAAGATAGTACCAAAAAAATTTAAAGCTGAAAATTTAAAAATTTGACAAAGCTTTATTTATAGATTCAAAGAAACAAAATGTACCAATATATTAGTACTCTCATGTACAATAAAAAAATATAATTGACATTATACAGGGGACTCAAAAATTTTCAATGTTGCTTTTTTATTGGTTATAGCCTTGACCTAATTTTTTGGGCAACCCTATGGCAATACCTTTGTATAAATACTATCTTTAATATAAAACAGTTTTTATCTGGTAAACCGATGGGTAAAGGTTGCTTGATATTCCCGATCTTAGACTAGTAGATTCCCTCCTATAAAGATTCTCAAGTAATTCAATATTTTCTTTTTACAGACATCCTTAGGTGATCCAATATTGGATATCCCACATAAGGATAACTAAAATATCGCATTGGAATATCCTTGACAGGCTACAGTTTTTATCTGGTAAACAGATGGGTGAAGGTAGCTTGCTATTTCGATCTTAGACTAGTAGATTCCCTCCTATAAAGATTCTCAAGCGATTCAATATTTTCTTTTTACAGACATCCTTAGGTGATCCAATATTGGATATCCCACATAAGGATAACTAAAATATCGCATTGGGATATCCTTGACAGGCCAGAAATGGGATATCCTATATAGGGATACATATGGAAGCCCAGTGACTTTCCAACCAGGATTTCCACTGGATTTTCTCCTAAAGAGAACCTTAGGTTATCCAATATTAGATATCCCATTTAAGGATGATTTATAAATCGCCTGTGGATATCCACTCAGGATATTCCAAAGTTAGGACATTAGGATCCATTTAGGATATCCTATGGCTGTCTGGTGCTGTGTGGGATAAAACTCTTAATTCTTAACAATTTTTCAAAATAATATTTTTCTCCAAGTTCAAAAATAAAGGGTAGTTTTTCTTGTATCATGTTTGGTAATTTGCACCTACCACGAATATATGCTATGATTTATTTAAATTTTAATAAGTGTTTTGTAAGTTTCGATGTATGCAGAGACTTTGACAGTGTTTCTTTGAGAAAAAAAATCATCTAAAATACTATCACAATGTTTCTTTGTTTGCAGTAAAAATTTCCTACAGTAAAAATGTCTTTTTGTTCTACTTTACATAATCAGTTTTTCAAACTCTGTTATCTACGAGTTAAGAAATAATTTATTAGATATTCAGCCAAGATAAAAATAGCTTTGTTTTACTGAATGAAAAAACAAAGTTGTAAAACATTGTTTATAAGTTATAATTTATGTATTATAAACGTTTAACCACTTCTAAAAATATAGACGTGTTATATTACCGATAGAGATTATATTTTGCTAACTTTTGCAACTCCTGAATACGAAAGCACAGGAAATTCAATATTGTATTGTAAATGTGATATTTTAAACAGATTCAGACTTTATTGAAGCACGTTAAGGAAATAAGAATTTCTTATCTATAACATGTCAGCAGTTTAAGTTTTTAAGTTAATTCAGCTTAAGTGGAATTACCTATTTAAACTACATATAAGAATTATTAAGATTGTTTTATTACGTGCATTTGATAAGCACCATTTTCCATTTTTTTATCTGATATATCCTTTAAATGGTATCCTTGAAAAACATTGGCCTTTATTAGTCGGAATGGGACAGATTAACCCAGAGTTTCTTTATGAGAAGGGGTTTAGACATAAGCAAGACACGGGGATAGCTTTTGTCAGGGACGTGAGGGTGTGAGACTTACGATTTCGGTTGGCAGTTCTGTTCAAAGTTGGTAGCATTATCAGCTGATGACAGAGTCGTGCCTTGTCGAAGCTTTGTGTGGAAAAAACTGTGGAAATTTGCCATTTTCATTTTGGTTGTATATTTTGCAAGGATTTCCAGTTGTTAATGTTTTTGGTTAGTTTAGAGACTTCACATATTATTGGTTCGGACTCGTTTTATTTTAGAGATTTTGATAGTGTTTAGTCGAATAGTTTTCAGTCATTCGTGTTTTTATATACATACGATACTGATGAGTGTCAGCTAATTAATGGTACACAGAAAAACCACAGATTTCTTATGCGAAAATACCCATTTAGAATGTAAACAAACATACCTATATCCAAAAGTTAATGATAAGGAAGATAATATAGGTATAAATATTTTTTATTTATGCATTTCGATAATTTCTGATATGTTTTAAACATTTTAATAAAACTCGGTATCCAGGAGTTTTTAGCTATCAGCTATTTATATCTGCGCAGTTGTAATTATAGCTAATACGATGTTATTGAAGGTACATACTTTCGGGTGCACTGAACAACTAAAACGTGAATACCTTAAAAACGGTTGTCAAGACCGATTCTTAACTAAGTGTACATCGCTCTCTAGTCTACACACAAAAATTAATACTCGATCTGAAAAGCTAATGTTTAAAAACCCCGAGATACCGTTTTATTAAGATATTTAAAAAGGGGAAACAATTATCGAAATAAATTTACTTTTTCTTTTTACTATGACACCCCCGTATCTTCCTTATTATAAACTTTTGGATATTAGGTATGTTTGGTTAAATCTTAATATTTTGGCATAAAGAATCTGTGGTTTTTCTGTGTACCATTCATTAGCGGGCACCTTGTATACAATTTTTTAAAATGGTTTTTGACTTACGGAACCATGGAAAATGTTTTGCTCTGCCTGTCGTCGCTTTGATAATTTTTAATTTTCAATATTTAAACCACATTTATGTTTTTGTTTTAGGTTATGCCTATTAAAATAATCCAATAAATTTTGTTTACGACATACAGTTCTTTTTTGTTTTCTCTTTAATTCTACGCCACTGATCTGCCTGAAATCAAACATGGCCGAAAATGGCCCGACTTGACGTCACAGCCGCGCTAGCCAATAGGGCGAATGTCGTGACCTTCTCTCATCAATCGACTTTGAGATTAACCCTTACATATTAGTACTTATTATTTTTACACCCTGTATAATAAGGAAATAAAAATATATTTTAAGCTATACATATTAGTTCTTTTTATAAAATGAGGTTAAGAATAAGCCGTTCAATTATATACCGCAATTAGAAAACACCCTGTATACTTATGGTTATTAATTATATTTGGAAATGTTAATTGCTTTTTAGATTATTAAATATTTTTATGTTTAAAAACTACTAATGTACTTATATTGTGAAAAAAATATTAAATGCTACCGCAAATTAAAAATATTTTTTTATTTATGCAATATATTGTTGTTTAAGTATTCTGCCTCCTAAACACAGCGTTGTCAGGTTTACTGCGATAAATGTAGAAGTTTAAAAAGCAGTGGCGTAGCTACTATGGATGGCGGGGCAGTGGCTCGAGGCTCTCAATGTCAGTGGGGGCCATTTGGAGTTGAGAGGGGCCACCGGGCTTAGTAGTGAAAAGAAAATGTGTGAATGCAGGTGAAAAAAGGTGAAGATCTTTTTTGAGTTTTGTTAACGTAAGTAACAAAGAAGAAAGAAATATATAATTAATTTAGGTGCAAAGAGTTGAAGACCACTTTTTTTTGTTTTCACTATTCTTGGGATTATAGTAAGGGATCCCTGGACCATTTTCTCAAGTCATTACTAACAAGCAATTTTAATTTTTTTACAGGGGTAGCAGGAATTAAATGTGTTGATTTGACAGATATCAAAAATGTATTACAAACACGGATTTTCTCTGTTTATTTTTAAGATAATTATCTAACGAAAAAATATTTCCTACAAATTGTAAGGTTTCATCAAAAAGTACCCTACCACCAACACGTATGGTTAACGATGTCGTGAAAAATAACTGCTAACCAGCTATTTTTTTCTGTTGATTAAATATTATTTATATAATTTAACACCTGCATTGTCCTACAAATTGCAAAGTACGCTATTCTGTTTTTTTTTTTTTGATATTTATCAAATCAACATAAAAAGTGATGTAATCTGCAAGTGGTTTTATTATAATATATATCTGTAAATCACGAAGTAATTATTTTATACATTTTCTGCTTAATTACTAAACTCAGTCAAAAAGATTTCAACAATATAACATATGACTTACCTCTAGATCTATAATTTCTCTTGGATTGGGAGCTTTTGGTAATTCACTGACATCAGGAATCCTTACATTATCTTTTCTCACTTCAGATTCGATGAACCTAAGCTTCCTTTCCATTTCATCACATCTTCTCACTTCATTGACAAATTTTCTTTGAAATGCATTGACCTCTTTATTTAACTTAAAAAAAAAGAAAAACATATTAAAAATACTTATAAAATAATTCAATGCAATATTTTTTTTATTTTAATTTTATAATGTTATATTATAATTTATACTGACATCTCTAAATTGGACACATCCAACTTCTCCCAATTCAGATATAGAAAAATACGCAGCTTCTGGCTGAATAAACAGCTGGGCCAGAGCCATTTTTTCGCTCCTGAACATGGCCCCCATCTTGGCCGATTATGTTGTCACTCTGAAATAAAAAACATTTTTATTATAGATGTATAATAGTCAGGGAGCCCATGATGCTAATTGGGGATTTACTCGAGCGTCATAGAGATCTACTGGGTTGCAAAGCTTAAATGATAAGAAGAAAAAAATGTTATATAATGTAAACTTTATATGTATATATTATATTTATAATTCCCTACAAACTTTTTGTCTTATTAACAATTTAAATCGTGCATTTTGGTTGGACTATTGTTTAACAATAAAATTGTTACATATTGCGGCTTTTTTATGAAATACCCTGTGTTAAAGTAATAATTTTTTTATTATCAGTTAAAAATGAAAAAAATAAGCACACAGTTTGTTTCTGACAACCTTGTTTATTGCTTCCCCGGTATATTTTCGATAGCTGCATTAGCGACAATTAATATTTTATATCTATGTCATTTATACCTCGCATATGTGTGCGGATATATCCTTAATTACTGAGCACACAACATTTTAATTACTTAAAAGAACACTTGCTAAGTATAGTCCCTGACATTTCAGGAAGTTTTAATCAATATCATCGTTAATATGCAAGTGGTTTATTAAAATTGTGTTAATTTTTTAGTTTTTGTTGCTTAAACATTTAAAAGATACAACTGTCAAAATCATAATTTTTTCCCGGAGTGGAGGGTTTTAATATTCCCGGGGGCACTGGCGTATAAAATTTTTCTTAAATGATTAAATCTCAAAACTTGGACATGGGATCCATACTAAATATATACCTGATGCTGGTGATCTAAGGAGGAACACTTTTGTAAAGAAAATAATTTTGGAATTTGTAAAAAATTGTTGATTTTGTGTTGAACTTTGTTCCCTTTGTTCCCTTATAAAGTCTACGTTTTAAAAGCGAATCCTCCATTTATATTTATTTCGTGAATTTAATCAAATTTTAAATTTTTTAAAAATGATCTAAATTCTTTAAAAAACTTTTGTCAATTACCCTACAATTTTCTTATGCAAAATTTTCAGAGGCCTGATGAAAGAAAAATGCAGATATTTTACTTTTTCGCTCTTAAAACTTGGATTTTATAAGGAGGGGCAGGTTTAACAAAAAAATCAACTATTTTTCGCAAATTCCTTTCAGATGCCTCTAATTGGAAGAAAAATGCAGATTTCTTTTACAATGAAATTGTTTTTACGGCTTTTTATGAAATACCCTTTGTTAAAGTAATAATTTTTTAATCATCAAAACTTGCACACTTTTTAACTAATAATAACTTTTTATCTGTCGCGCCTATCTTTTTCATTTTTAAAGGGCTAATAGGTAGATATGTTTTCTCTAGGTTTGCCAATTTTGGTGAAATAGATTAAGACAAGACTGGACTTACGGGACTTTTTCCAAAATACTATATTTAACCTTGTTGCAAAAGAAATCTAATCTAGCTACAATAAACCTAATACGTTTTTCTTGTAGTAAGACAAATTATGGGAAATGATTCAGTAGAAGTAAATTTGTCAATAATTTAAGAATTTACGAATTAAAATTATGTTTGATTCAAATTCAAATTCATATATTACGGTTAAAAACAATTTACATTTACCGACGTCACAATTTAAAATAGTATAAAACTACACAATTTTAAAATAGTTAATTGATTGATAAATAATGCTCCCCATAAAGCATGCAATTTGCTGGATTTAAAAAAAACTGTTTTTTAGTGTCTTTTGAAAATCAAAAATATGAGGTTAATATGGTTACTAAGTTGGATGCTGACCAACAAACTCAACAGTAAACTAATTTTAAACAAACGTATTAGCCTAATTGTAGATACAATTTTTTTTGCAACAAAGTTTAATGCATCATTTTGGAAAAAGTCCCATAAGTCGAGTCCTGTTTAAAACTTTTTGATCAAAATTGGCAAACCTAGAGAAAATATATCTACCTATTAGCCCCTTAAAAATAGAAAAGATGAGCGCGACAGATAAAAAGTTATTGTTAGTTAAAAAGTGTGCAAGTTTAATTTGGCCCACACTGTATATTCACTTTGGGTCCCATGTCCCAGTTTTTCGATATAATCATTCAAAAATATTATATACGCCAGTGCCGGGGGATCCTTAAGTTAACAAAAAAACCGCTTACCTTTTGCTTTTCTTGGCGCTTTTGTTTATCTATATAACGGAATGTATACTTTGAAATTACATTCATACTTATGCTCCGAAGGGAAATATCTCCCCGGGCCACCCCCGAAAACCGCTTAAAAAATATTTTTTTTTCGATTTTTTACAAAAAAGAAAAACACAATTTTTACCAGTTCGTCAATAAGGGGTTTAAGGTTAATGTTAATGTGGGCGTCACATTTGAGAATAACCTTAACTGGCATAAACACATTGTATCTATAGCCACCGCGGCTTCAAAAAGCTTGGATTTCTTTTCCGAGCCAAAAGTATTTTTCTCTTTCCAATTTATACACTTTGTATGTGTCCCAAATTCGACCCTCTCTGGAATATTGTTCTCATATCTGGGGAATGGCGTCCCCTACAACCCTCAGCATTCTTGATGCCATTCAAAAAAGGGCTGTTCGTCTTATCAATGATCCTTTAGTTACTCAAAGACTTCCTTCTCTTGCCCATCGTCAAGCTGTGATACTTTTACGGCTTCTGCTCCGACGAATTATCCAGTATAGTCCCTCCTCTTGCAGCTCCAAACAGAGAAACTCGCGGTGTCGCGCGTATGCATCCCTATACAGTTCAATTGGACAAGCCCTGAACTTCCCATTTCGTTCTTTTATCCCTAGAGTTTCTAGACTGTGGAACCTACTGCCAGCGGAGGTCTTTCCTTCCCCCCAAATCTAGTGTTTAAGTCCCGTGTTAACAAACTTTCTCTTACCCTGCTTAAGACACCCACGGTACGTTAGTATTTAGGCTTTCAGCCTTCGTGGATTGTCCAAAGATAAAAAAAAGAAAAAATGATATGCCACTGCATTTATCTTAAACAAAAATATTGTTTAAAATTTCCATATAATTTATTTGAAACAAATTTACTTTATTTTTTATTTGATGTACGGTATTCACGTAAATAAATAAAAACCATTTCTCGGCATGATCAAATCCCTATCTAATTAAAAGAATAAATAATAAAGGTTATTTTTTACTGCTGACTTTTAAGTGATACAAAAGGACCATTCCCAGAGATGGTTTTTATTTATTTACGAGAAATCCGTACATCAGATTAAGAAAAAAGGTAAGGGATCAAATTTGTTTTAAACTAAATGAGAATTAAAAAATTATATATATTTTAGAACAACACAGTGGCGTTAACATTTTTTTCTTGAAACTATTTACTTACGAATGACACTGGTCAAAAATGATTTTTCTTGTATTTAAAAAAATGTCTTCTGATGCATATGAGACGCCTTTCAAATTGTTTGAAAATATTCAAACTGGTACAAAAGTTATTATAAAAAAATGATATATTTTTTAAAAATATTAAACACCACGTAGACCAAGACGTTTGGGACCTCATATGAAGTGTTTTTCTTATTTTTTTATTGCAGAACCACCCCTTAAAGTTTGTTCGGTTGAGTTACTGGAGACCCTGTATTTTCATTTTACAAATAATTAGTTTATTGCTGGAGGGGCGCCAAGGGGCCGGGGATACCGGTCCCTTGCCCCCTGTGCCTACAACTCATTAAACTTTAACAGACCAATAGAAAAACAAAGATTGAATCTACTTACTTCAAAATGTAAAGATCTGCAGAAGTAAAAGGTTTTCGTGACTTTTTCCATAGAAAGGTTCTTAAAAATAAATTAAATTCATAAGAAATAAAATAAATAAAATAATAGACCCGTTGTAAATACCTGAACCATAAATCTAAAATACTACCTACATGATATAATATGATATAATGGTCACGAGACTAAAGAGTCACGAGGTCGGTTTATAATATATATTGCTTTGCTAATAAACTTTTTGTAATTTGCAGGAAATATTCACATAGAAAATTATCCGATGTTAACAAATTTAAATAAAACATTTATAATGCATGTTAACTGTAATAACAAAACTGCATGTTTCAGTACTTGGTAGGGATGTCAATCTCAAAGGGTTTTTCCAATCCCAGTATTTTCGAGACTTAGAATGCCTAATCCCGGGACTAATTTCGAAAAAGAAACTAAAGGCATTTAAATATAAACCTTATATTAATTAGGAAAAAAACACACAAATAAAAAGAAAAAACATCTAAGCAAATAGAAATACAAACGAACATTTATAATTTGTTAACAAAAATTATGTAAAAATATTTGTGCACAAATACCCTGCTAAAGAAAAACATTCTTCGGATTCTACGCTTGTGGGCTGTATGGTTAATAATATACTTTTGTAGAATACGTCCAAGGTTGACAGAGACAAGGTGGCCCGACTTTGCTATAACAGTAAACAGCTGATAGTGTGACGTCATGAAAGTCCTTTTTTAACCAATTTAAAATTTAATGTATTCTTTATACAAAGGTTAAAGTCTTTTTAATCCACTATTTTCTAACAAATATAAACACGATTAACACGATTTTTACAAAACAATAAAGAAATACCGAAATTTTTTGAAAAGGATACCCTTGACGTCACATCTATCGGCTGTCAAATAAAAAGTTAGGCCACCTTGTGCTATCAACCTGGATACGTCCACGACTACCACCAGTTGCTAATAGATCAATTTCTCGAGTAAGTATGATGGACATTTGTATTGACTGATTGAATACTTTAGTAAGGTTTTCTGCAGTTTGATCTTTAAGGGTTCATTTTCTTCTGACCTTAAAAATTCTTCATTTGGAATGTCATCTTCGTCGTTCATTTCTCTTTCACATTCATAAATTGATTTGTTTTTGTAATCTAGCCTGATTAAAAGTTTTTTCAATTTGGATTTAATAAGAAAAATATTTGATGTTTTGAAACAGTCATCTTGTTCAGAGTTTATAAAATCGGAATTTGTGAGATAGCGGAAAATGTCAGATTAAATCGTTCCTGCGTTGCTTAATCCTCGTTGTCAATGATTCTTGTAGATCTGTGCTGAGAGGTGTCTTCATTCTGGACAATTCTTTTAACATTAACTTTAATACCGCATCTGTTTTATACAAATCCATATTCCGTCGGCATTGGCCTTCGACATTTTTATTGGCTGGAGAACTTTAACAAAGCCTTTGAGAGCCTTATATTCCGAGTCTAAAATTAGTGTTATCTATAAATTAATAAAGGTTTTTTAATGGAACTTTTTAATAAAGGTAAACGCTTCATCATGTTAAGTAAGCTTTTTTACGAAATTGAGCAAGTAAAAATAATTTACGATTAAAAATCACTCAGATGAATCTCGAAACTAATATCCTGGGATTTTCAAGACAGGTTTTTTCTCCGAAATACCAGGATTTCAGGATCCCGGGATTGACACCCCTAGTACTTGGACAACGTTGACTTACCAGGGGAAAAGATAGATTACAAATTTAATAACCTGGCATCTACGGTACTTGGTACCTTGGTGGCTTTCGTAGGCTGTTACAAACATAAAAAAGGGTTGTTGACACAACTCCAAGAAAAAAAAGGATGTTGGTTTTCAAATTCTCTATAGTTCTTGAATTGTTATCACGTAGCCCCATAGGAAGAAGTCACACGGCGCCAAATCACATGATCATGCGAGATAATTCACTGAACCATGTCGTGATATCACATTATCACCAAACTGCCCTTGCACTAACGCTGTGATTTCGTAGTCGGTATGATCGTGCAATTTCTCCCATGGGGCTTTGTGAAATTAAAGGTTTATGCTAAGAATCCAAGAACTATAGAGGATTTAAAAACCAACATCAGAAATGTTATTCGTGAGATACCGGCCCAAATGCGTATCGTGGAGGTCATTTTGGTAGAGAAGCCCAAGAGGGGATTTCGGCAGCGTTTACTACAGCACGGCAGATTAATATACATGAGGATCCGTGTTCTCGATTAATTACCTCCACCAAATATGAGCTCCGTATACAGGGCTGATCATAGAAATCAAAAATATATTCATTAGAATTTTTCCGTTTCCCGTTTAGCATCCTGGGCTCCCCTACTATTTGGCCGATATCATTTTAAAATTATTATTGTAATTAATAATAAAATAAAAACATTTTGGCCCTGAACCAATATTGATGTTAAATTTAATTTTTAAATTCTAAAGCATTAATTGGATCACCCTTTACATATACTAAAATGTAAAAAAGCCAAAACTTTTTGTAATTGTATTCTGTTTTGCTTATTATTAATATTTTTCTTATGTACGGGAGAACAAAAGGCGGATTTTCGAATTTACTACAGCACGGCAGATTAATATACCTGAGGATACCTTGTACCCGGTTAAGTACCACCTCCAAATATCATTTCCGTATACAAGGCTGATCGTAGAAAACAAAAATACATATACCCATCAGAAATTTCGAGGGCGTCAGATTAAGATAGGGTGAGTTAATTATATGCTAAAGCAGTGTATATTCCACTAATCTGACAACTTGAGAGTGACGTAAAGAAAGCGGAGGGCTACAAAGTTGTAAAACAAAGCGTAATTTTGATATTCTCGAGGGTGGCATTTTTTTTTTTTTTTGAAGAAAATAATTCCAGGATAACGAAAAATATATAATCCGATACGGTCCGAACGACTTTCACAAGTCGAAATAATAACAGTATTTTTTTGACATATTTAAAAATCTACAGCCACTTCCCCGCCAATGAACAGGTATACATTATATAATATTTTTTTCTTCCTATCATCTAAGCTTTGCAACCCAATAGATCTTAATGACGCTCGAGTATTCGAATTTAGTATCGGGGACTCTTCTACTACTGACTCAAAGATATTAAGTAGGGTAGGGCGGGGCTAGTTGAGCATAGAGGTAAGTTGGGCAATCAAAACATCTCAAAACTATCGAGCGCACGCGAAAGCATCAAACAGCGTAAAGAAGGGGTTGCGCGAGGGGAACTCATTGTGCGACCACTACTAGTGACGCCGATACACTATGGGATAGAAATCCATTATTTTGGCCAAAAAGCAACTTTGAAATTTTAATGGCTCATGCTGTGTATTTCAAAGTAGATACTCCAAACTACATGTACGCAAAATTATGAAAGGATATGACGACTTCTATTGGGGTAATAAGAAACTTGAAAATGTATTTTAAGTAAACATAAATCTACAACATTTAATCTACTTAGTTTATTATTAGCCTTGTTTACTTAAAAAAGTAAAATAGTTTAAATAATAAGAGCTATTGTTGTGTTTCCCATGCAGTATCGCGAAATCTCGCTACTTTTGTCAAAGATTTTTTTACCTTTTTCTTTATCAGTTTTTTGTACTTAGAATTGCCTTCCTACTTTTTGCTACTTCTGAGTGTAAGGACAGATACAAGATTTTTTATAATTTACAAGGTTTTCCATTTTAAAATTTAATATGTTTTGTCCTACACTGTATATCCTAAAAGATAAAAGCATTCTGATGAAAAATATAAATTCTACAGAATCTACCCAACAAAACAGTGTTTTTTTTTTAAATTTATTTTATACATTAAAAATAAAAAAGTTGGGAAGATATATAATAGTATCTCTATTACGCTTCTAAGAATAATTTAAAATTATTTTTCAGATTTGAATGGTCATATTTCCGAAACTAATTGAGATAGACAAATCAAATGTAGTATTTTTAAAAGCATTTTAAAAGATTTTTTGGTGGTGATATAATATTCAGGGTATTCCATTTTAAAAAATCATATGTATATCATATGAGATAATAATCATCGGATTACTGATTAGAATACTACCGAATTAACCAAATAAGCTGACATTTTAGTTTATTTTGTACAATAAAAAATAATAATGTTAAGGGGTGTAAATTTATAATAATATATAATAAGTTTTAGGTTTCCAAAAGCATTTGTAATAATTTGTAATATTTTTCCAGTAAAAAGCACTTCATTTTAAGTTAAATTGGTAAGTTTCAGAATTTTTACCAAAAAAATTAATTTCTATCCCATAGTACGATGACCACCTGCATCAACCGGCATATCATAAAAGAAATATAGCAAAGGCGGTCGCGAAGACAAGCATGCCGATTTATTTGTTTTAAACTTTTTGTGATTTTTTTCTTATCAAAGAGCACCGAATTTACATTTTTAAACTGTTCCTTCTATAATTCCGAATTTAGTATCGGGGGCTCTTCTACTACTAACTCAAAGATATTAAGTACTGACTTACGCCACTCAAGCAGGAATATTTTAGTATTTAATTTACATATAGTATTAAAATGGACTTAACCTAATTTTTCAATTTTTTGAGATTTGTTACTTCGTGACATGCAAAAAGGAAATTTTAAAATAATAAACAAATTCTTAATAATTTATCCATTAATTCTAATATAGTAACACTAACACTGTAGTCACGAGAGTTAGAAGTCACGAGCTTAAGTAATAAACAAACTTTGCTAATTAGATTTTTTTTTAATTTACACGAAGCAGTATAAAGTAAACTTATGACTTAAAAAACTTTACATAAAAAAAAATTATACAAGGTTAAAATATTTAAAAAAAAAAAATTAATAAACATATTTAGGGTGTTTCTGAACAAATGCAAAACATTTAAGGAGGTGATTTTTCACCAGAAATAAGAAAAAAATTTGTATGAACATATGTCCTTAACGTCTTGGTTTTTGAACGACGAAAATATTGCTTTTTTTTATAATAACTTTAATATCCATTCAAATATGTTTTAAAAATTTGGGCGACGCACCCTTTGCACCAAAAGACATTTTTTGGCATACAAGAAAAAATAATCCAGGGTCGTCCGTAAGGGGTTTAAGGTAAATATTTTTTGAGAAAAAAATGGTACGCCACTGCATTTTTTAAAAATAAAAGTCTTTTTTAAATCGCCATTTAGTTTAGAACAAATTTGGTCTCTTGAATTTTTTTGTTTGATGTACGGTTTTCGCGTAAATAAGTAAAACCCATTTCTCGGCATGGTCAAATTCCTATCTATTTAAAGAATAAATAACGAAGATTAATTTTTAATGTAGAATTTTATATTATTAGGAATACAAATTGACCATGCCAAAAATGGTTTTTATTGATTTACGCGAAAACCGTACATCAAACAAAAAAAAATCAGGAGATTAACTTTGTTCTTAAATAAATGGGAATTTAAAAAATATATATTTTAGAAAAATCAGTGGCGTACTATTTTTTCATGAAAAATATTTACCTTAAATCCCTTATGGACGACACTGGTTCAAATTATTTTTTTCTTATACGCCAAAAAATGTCTTTTGGTGCAACGGGTGCGCCTCCCAATTTTTTTTAAATAAATAAATAGGTATAAAAGTTATTATAAAAAAACAATATATTTTAAATATTCCCAAAACTCCGTTTAGGGCATATGTTCATAAAAAAAATTCTTATTTTTTAGTGAAAAATCACCACCTAAAATTTTTTGCATTTATTTAGAAACGCCCTGTATACAGTATGTCAATTTAAAAGGATACCACCATTAATTTGTCGGCTTCTATAAAAAAGTCTTAAAAAATCCAAACACACCTAAATTTTGTTTCCTTATATCCCTTTATTAAATTAAATTATTATTATTATTTTAAATTTATGTTTAGTCAAGTCTAAACCTGCTAATGATGCTATGTTTTTACTTTTATAAAATAAAATAATGTACTGAAAAAAATTAAAAATGTAAAATGTATTTTTTTATCTTTGACTATACCTAACCCATTTTAAAACACACCCAGTGGTACCTTGTATTTATTGGGGTCTAAAATTCAATTAACAATTAGCCCCAGTTTTACCTTACTTTGCTGATTCCACGGAGCTGTAGCGCATCGAACTTGGGTCAGCCGCGTGATCAACTAACCAGAACTAATCAAAAATCAACTTACTTCCGCAAATTTTAAAATATTGTTTTTTAAGTAAGTGATTCCTTTTAGGCCAACAGCATCCTAGTATATAGTATTATATATAATATATACTTTTATCATTTTAAGATTAAAAAAATCCTAGTTGCGCGCCTGTCAACGGTTCTTACTACTACTTACATAATTTAGTAAATTTCCATTATATTATTAACTTTTTTGCTAAACTCTTTTACATTATTTAGTTTGTTTAATACTGTAACCAATTATTTATTTATTACATAAATCGATACTAAAGGCCAAACGAAAAATACCAAAAGCTCCCTAAAACAAATTTACGCATCAGACACCTTTGTCTATAAAAAATGTCTATAAAATTTTTAATTTACTAAATGATGTAGTGCCCATTAAATTATTTAAAGAAAATTCCTAAATAATTTATTGCAAATAAAACTGTAATAAAAAAAACTGACCTTCTATTGCCACTTTATTTAGCTGCAACTACCACCTCACCACACCTTGTACCTAAACTGTTAAGATGCCTTAACTCTTTAACTCGAGGTTGATTAAAACAATTGTGTCACATGATATTTACGAGGTCTGTGTGCTTACTTGACGAAATAAGACGAATCTGTACACTGCTTGCATAGTAATGTGTTAATCCGTACGAAAACAAAGTTTATTTGTTCTTTTTATTATTTAATTCCTAACTTGATTAAAAATATCACTGTTATCAACAGTTATAATTTTATTTGGTTTTGTAAAACATAATTTTTTATGGATGAAAAAAGGAAGGCATTGGTGCAGAGAGTAAAGTAGAAAATTTGCAGCAGCGAGTACTTCAATACACTTTTTACAAATGAGTCTTCAAAAGACCAAAAAGGCATCTTCTATCTATTACCAATTTATAGCCATATGAGCATACGGGAATGTATCATAGATAATCTACATTTAGATCCGCAGTGGCAAGAAGCATATTTCGGATTTTTACGACCGCGCGCAGTAAACAAATGAATGGGTGGACGAACATGCGCACTTAAAAGCCGTGGCGAAATACAAACACCGGCACCCCGTACCCTTCGTCCGCGGTCTGACCGTAACGCTCATTAGCTACCGTACCCGAGAAAAAGCAATAACGAGAAGCGACATTAATGTCGGCTCCTTTGAAGTTTTGGGGTACTGATTTTCATAACCTCGAGTTTGACACTGTTGACGAAAAGACACCTTATTTTCGAGAAAAATACCTACAAGTTATGAACAAACAGTCTCTACACTGAGAAAACTAATGAAATATTTCGGCGAACTTGTTTAGTCCGAGGCTCAATGTACTTGATTTTTTTTAATTTCTACAAATTAATAATTTATGATTTCTTTTTTCTATTTGCTACGAAATATTGTGCTTCATGGTATAGGAGTCTAAGTGAATGCATCATAGATAACGCCAAATGTATTTTTTCTTAAAGCAAGTGCAATAGGATAGGCTAAGAGGAAGCCTAAAAATTTACTACATACTTCACGGATATAGGGTTTACAAGAGCACAAATGCACATAAAAAAATAATATTTTGGCAAAAAGTCATTTTTGTAAAAAAATTGCTTGTAAAAGAAATACGATTCACGAAGAGAAATTTTGAGTTTTTGTGCAGGGTTTCCAAAAGCTTTAAAAACTTTATTCAAGAGTAAACTACCTACTATTTTTTACTTAGGAAACGTATTTAAAATAACACTTAACACTTTCACTGTAATGTTTTATTTTTAAATGCATTTCGACCACATTTTTCGAAAGAACGAATATTTTTACATTTTGAGATGTAAACGGATGTTCTTAATTAAAGATCTCTATTCTCTATCACAAAGCTGGAAGAATCTGCGCCGGTATACCAACCAGAACTCTTTGTGCTAAGGT
Source organism: Listronotus bonariensis (assembly GCA_014170235.1). NCBI lineage: Eukaryota > Metazoa > Arthropoda > Insecta > Coleoptera > Curculionidae > Listronotus > Listronotus bonariensis. The sequence continues at coordinate 42,043 of JACEGR010007890.1, forward strand.
CAACATTGTCCTATAATTGAAATTCTTTTTACTATTTTAAATTTATTTCATTTTACTCCATATGTAAAACAAGATAATAAAAATGTAAAAATATTTTCTTTTTCCAAAATGTATTAGATAGGAATGGAAATATCATTTTAAAATAAGATCTTTCAGTAAAAGTTTATTCTGAAAACTTTTCCCAAATGATATTTTGCTTTAAAATAAAAAATAAAGATAATTTGCTCTTAGAAAAAATCAGGTTTTTGCGAACCTTGTACAAAAAATCAACATTTTCTTTTTGTGAATCATCAGCTCGCTAACTAAAGTGGAAAGGGGAACAGCTGATATGTTTGACGGAAAGACACCTTGGTTCGCGCATGCTCCATAGATAAACGATTTTGGCGGGAAGCCTAGCTGTCGCTTCTCGTTATTGTTTCTTCTCGGACCGTACTTCGAACAGAAAACGAGGACGCCGTCAACAAATTCTTTTTATAATGCGGATAGTTTGTTTGGGACCGGGTGCGTTTACCATCAACTGGCTTGCGCACAAATCGATTTTTCGACCATGAAATGTAACTTTTGTTTCGAGCAGGTTATAACATTGGCAATCCATCGAGATCAGTGGAATATATCTCTTATATTTTAACGCAAAAATCATGCTTCGGACAAAAGAAAGTAAAAAAATCCAATATGCCAAGAAGTAAGTAGGGAAAGCTGGCCTAAAATGGGGTACTCGGGTAAACAGACACACTGCATAATTTTTTAATTTCTCGCTTTAGCAGCGACCCCTTAAACATGTTGGAGTGTGAAATATGATCACTGCAGTTAATATTGAAATTACCGTAAAATTGCACGGCCCTGATTTTTTTTGCCTGTCATTTCAAGTTTAATTTTCAATTCACCAACCGCAAAATAATTCTTAGTTATTTTTTTATTATTAAAACACAATTATTTGGCTATGTTAATTTATAAATATAAGTAATTACTTTATGTTTGTTTATTTATACTCTCAAAATTTAAGCATGTTTGCTAAATTGTCGTTTTTGGGTAAAATAACATACAATGTAATAAGTGTAAAATAACATACTATTTTAACGTGTTTGTTAACGTCAAAACCTTTTTGAAAATATACTCTATATTGGTTTGGCGAATTCATTTATTCAATGCTTTTTTATAGGGTACACGCCAAAATCCATCTAGAAAGAATGGGACCGCTTCGGTTGTGGTCC
>JACEGR010007891.1:0-43245 GCA_014170235.1 Listronotus bonariensis
TGCTGGTATGTCTGTATTTAAAATGCGATTTTATAAAAAGCTGTTTAAGATATTGATTTAAACAAGGGGTATACCTTTCTTGTAAAAAATAAGATAAAGGAATCAAACGGTCATTGCAAAATAGCATTATTACATATCAGATCAATGGCTACAAATAACCCAATTTTAGGTTTAATTTTTATTTTAATGTAATTCTTTTAAAGTTTACTAGCTATGATTCCCGGCTTTGCTCGGGAGTTGATATAAGATTATTGGTAGTTGAAATAAAAAATAAACTATGACGTAAAAAGTAAAAAAATTATTGAAACAACAACAAACAACAGATGGCGCCACTACACTTAATTTCCAAGTTGAAGGGTTGGAAGAGTCCTTTTATCTTTAAAAATACACCCTTTGGGGTTAAACGGGAACTTTCTTGTTCGAGGGGGATAAAGGGCTATCACACTATTATAAGTCCCTTTATCGTATCGGGACTCCTTTTAAGTTTTATCGGCACGCACATTTTTTCAACTTAGATTTATTATATACTAGTTATGATTCCCGGCTTCGCTCGGGAGTTGATATGAGACCCAAATAACCGTTGTTCTGAATAAAGTTCAAATACTTGACAACAGATGGCGCCACTACACCTAATTTCAAAGTTGAAGGGTTGGAAGAGTCCTTATATCTTTAAAAATACGCCCTTTAGGGTAAAACGGGAACTTTCTTGTTCGAGGGGGATAAAGGGCTATCACACTATATAAGTCCCTTTATCGTATCGGGACTCCTTTTCAAGTTTTATCGGCACGCACATTTTATCAACTTAGTTTTATTATATATAATGATGTTATGTTATAACAAAGTTAATTAAAACATTTTTTAAGGAAGTTAATTATTTAAAATTTATTTATAGAGAAACGGAACTCTTGCAGAAGTCCATAACGTCTACACAGGCGATACAGGAATGCAGGAATTTGGACTTTTGGCAAATTTAAACGGAAAAGATACTTTACCATACTGGAATGATCCACCATGCAACAGTCTTAGAGCCAGTGAAGGATCGTTTTTCCCACCTAGATATTTTACCAAAAAGGATATTATTTATCTGTATGATAAAGATATTTGTCGTACGTTTCCTATGCAGTATAGAGAATCCGGTGAAAAACATGGTAAGTTACTTTTAATACAGGGTGACCGCATAGCACCCATTTTTATCTCGAATAACTTTTTAGTGATTAAAGCTTGAATTGTTTTATTAAACTGGGTGATTTATTTAATTAAATATCTTGAAAACCTTACATATTTGGATTAAGAATTGCTAAAAACCTTACTTTTAAATCCAGACGTGATCATTAGATTTCCAGTCCAACGAATGTTATTAATCCATACTCCGTTAACCTTAATGCCCATTTCCACGTTTTCCAAAGCTTCCAGATTAAACAAAATTTTCTATTTTAAAAAAGTAAGCAACTGAGTCTGAAAGAAAGCCAATAATTGATATTAGTTGTTGAACACTTTGTACAACATTTAGTAAAAAAAATTAAATATACTTAATTTTTTTATCTTTGGACAAACCACGAAGGCTAAAAGACTAAATACTAACGTACCGTGGGTGTCTTAAACGAGGTAAGAGGAAGTTTGTTGACACGGGACTTAAATACTTGAAGAAAGGGAGGAAACACCTCCGCGGGCAGCAGGTTCCACAATCTAGGAACTCTAGGAATAAAAGAACGAACAAAGTGGGTAGTTCGGGGCCTGTCCAATTGGACTGTATAGGGATGCATACACGCGGCACTACGAGTTTCTCTGTTGGGAACCGTGAGTGGAGGAACTATACTGGACAATTCTTCAGAGCAGAAGCCATGGAAGTACCTATAAACAAGCGATAAATCCACCACAGCCCGACGATGGGCAAGAGAGGGAAGCCTTTCTGTAAGTGAACGATTATTAATGAGACGAATAGCTCTTCTTTGAATAGAATCAAAATGCTTAGGGTTCTGGGGGACGCCATGCCCCAGATATGAGAACAATATTCCAAGTGAGGTCGGATTTAGGACACATATAAAGTGTATAAATTAGAAGCGGAAAAATACTTTTTGGCTCGAAAGAGAAAGCCAAGCTTTTTTGAAGCTGCCGTGGCTATAGATACAATGTGTTTATGCCAGCCAAGGTTACTTTCAAATGTGACGCCCACAAGATTGAAGGTGTCTTTGCTCTGTAAAACTTGGCCGCTCATAAGTAGAGGATTAGTATTTGATGATTTTTTTCGCGACAAGGAACATGATTGTGTTTTGGATGCATTAAATGGACGAGATTTTTGGCGCCCCAACCCAATATTAAATTAAGATTCTGCAAAAGAGATATCTGCATCGCTCTGCGTTTATTTTCCAAATCAGGTTTAGTAATGGGTTTAGGAACCTGAAAACTAGAGTGAAGGGTACTATCGTCGGCGAAACCGAGTTTTTATTTTTATAATTAAGAATAAACCTAATAAATTACTAAGTACATATTATATTTTTACCCACATATTTGATCAAGAAATCAATAATGAAATTGTATTTATACTGGTTATTTTTATGTTTCTTAAATATTTTTATGAAATATATTTTTAGGGATTACCGCTGATCTGTATACTTCAACCGACAATATATTCGAATCTGTGGATAAATCCCCAGATCACAAATGCTACTGCCCTGGAAATGAATACTGTCCCCCAAAGGTCTACAAAATATAAGTCCCTGCCAATACGGTAAGTTAAATTTCATCGTACTTACATGGCATAGAGTAAGTAAATTATGGTACATGCCCAACGCAAACACTATTTGCCGGCAATATACATTTTCATATTGGCATTGATGGTAAAGCATTGGCAATTGGTGGCAATATTATGCCAACATCTAATAGGCATTAAAAGTCAACCCTAAATAATCACTCAATTGCCAATAAATTTTACATGCAGGCGAATTGCCGGCAAGCATACAAAAATGGCGGCATACCAATCCTGATTAAATAAAGCATCCTTTTGTTGCAGGCAAATAAATATTGGATTTTGAAGTCAAACCTTCAACGCATATTTATACTTTTCAAACCATATTATTAACATTGGTATTTAAATAACATTCGAGCAATTTATTTTATTTATAATGGCGGCTAAACATTATTTTATGTTTTTTACATAATTTAAAGGAAATGGCCTTTTCCTAACATTTTATTGATACAAATCATGCAAATAAAAATTAAGTCAAACAAAATGTTTATTAAGTAGTTTTGAGAGAATAAAAATAAAATGATGGTAAAATTAGCTATGTTAATTTCGACCCAAGGGTTGTCACCTTTGCCGCTTAGCCGAAACACAAGATTTGACGATTTGACAGATGAGGCAACCTTGCTTTTGTTTGGCCGATTTGTGCAATTGTTTTCTACGTGGTTTTCTAGCTTTTTAGTTTCTTTTTTAAAGAAAAGAGTTTTTAGTAGACATAATTAAGTGTATTCATTACCTAATTACTGTGTGTTGTGTAATTAATTGGTGATGGCTAGTCAAGAAGGCGGGTTATTCAAGTAGACTGTTAGGAGCTGTACACATTTCGTTTAAAACCTTTTAAATTTGTAATACCTAAAAATTATATGAAATCAGGGAGTTGCCTTATTAAAAGTTTTAAAGGCGTGTAATAAAAAAATAATATATATTTAATAGTTTTTTTTGACATTTAACTTCTTTTAAAATATTTCTCCCTATGTTTTGGATCTGAAAATTGAGTGCAAGTGTCTCTTAAATACTTACTATTTTAAAGTGTTTTCTTTTGATTTACTATCTTTTTTAAATTTTATTACATACTTTTTATTTTTATTTTTTTTTGGTTTATTGTTACGGTATAAAAATTTATATTATGTAATTTTTTTATTGATAAAGTTTTCCTGCCTTTTTTTCTTATTTTTTTCGATTAGAAAATTCTAAATTTTGGGACATTTAACTTATAAAACTTGCAATACTTATTTAATGATAAATGCCATTATCCTAAACGCATTTTTTTGCCAATAACTTATTAATGATGGATGCCATCATCCTAAACGCATTTTTCCATCATAACTTATTAATAACGGATGCCATCACTTTATCTGCAACACGTGGCCTAATAACGGCCAATTGCCCACATTCGCGTCTTTCTGATACCTTTTTGCCAATGCCTTGCCATTAAAGAGTGTTGGCAATGCCAGTAAATTAAATGTACAACGCCGGCAAAAAATGTTATATGGGTGGTTATCCAACGACAACAGGACAAGCCGCATTTTTGACTCTTACCTGCGGTTTAGTAAAGAAGCTTAGTTTTTCATTTAAAATATTTTTTCATTATTGTCTTTGTATTTTAGATGCACCTGTATATTTGTCTTTTCCCCATTTTCTTGATGCGGATCCGTCTTTGATAAAAGAAATAGAGGGACTTAGCCCTCAACGGCCAATACATCAATCTTATTTTAGAATTCAACCGGTAAGTATATAGAAAGAATAAATTTATTAGGTTCATTGGTATCCATGTTTTTTTTCATTTAATTTAAAAACAATTTTTATTAAACATAAATCCAAAAAAAGCCAATTTCTACATTTGTAAAAGTATTTTCAAATTTAAATTAGTTTTATAATAGGACGGTGCTTGGCACAAGCACGCGAATATTTATATACAGTGCTTTTTGGATGGTCAATTGATAAAGGAAATCCATAGAATGGCCTGCAATATCTCCAGATTTAACAACTTGGGATTTTATTCTTTGGTAGTGTTTAAGATCAAAATTATAAAAATTACAATGTACAAAATTTGACACAGGTTACTCAGTAGGGCAAATTATTACAAAAACTATATTTTTAAAGGGTTTTTAGATTAGCATAAATTCAAGACGTTAGCGATTGGCATGTTCAACACCTAATAAATATTCTAAAATTGGATATTTTTCATAACTCCAAATTACTATATTAATTTTAATATGACAACCAAAAGTGTACTTTATATTGTGTTTCAACTAAGGTTTGACTTTTAGAAACTTGGTGTTCCAGTTGAAGCTAAAATAAGAGTTCAACTAAATTTAAGGGTGCAACAGGCTCCGTATATAATGACAGTTCAGAATTTTAGAAGCATAATGTTTCCTGTTATGTGGCTGGAAGAAGTAAGTATATACAGACTGTCCACGGGTGGGGTTAACAATAGGAAAAATGGATTTTCTTTTTTTTAAAAGCTATTTTTATTTAAAGCTTTTACTTGTAAAATAAATGATTCACGAATGGAAACTGTTCTCTTTTTATATAGAGTTTGAAAAAACTTTAAAAAAACATGATTTTTTCCACAAGAGTAAGCTACCCTTAATGTATATTTTTAAACAAAATGTCACTATGAAAATTATTTGAAAAATGTTTGAAAAACAATTATACAAGATTTTATTGAACTTCATATTTTGGTGAAAACGCCTTCATTGTGTTGTGTATGAATTTGGGGACAACGGGTTTTAAAAAACAAATTATGAGATTTTTTTAATCATTTTATTATTAAAATTTAAAATAATTAATTTTTGATAACTTCAAACCCCAAAATCAGTTTCATGAGATAATTTTTTGAATGATGTTTTGCTTTAAAATAAAAAATGAAGGTAGTTTAAGAAAATAAATAATATTTTAAAAATCAAAAAAACACGCTTTTATATGCAACCGAACTAAAAATTAGAAAATAATTTTTAATTACAAAGAGTTTGTCACTTCAGAGTAAAAAGCGTGGGGTGCATTTTACTATTTTTTCATAACTTTTCCCTCATAGATATTTGCAAATAGAATAATTATAACATTTAATATATTAAGCACCCCACGCTTTTATTCTTAAGTGACAAACTCTTTGTAATTAAAAATCATTTTCTAATTTTTAGTTCGGTTGCATATAAAAGCGTGTTTTTTAGTTTTTTTAAACTATTATTTATTTTTCATTTTTTAGTTCGATATATCAATTAGTTTTTTAAAAATAAATGCTCCAGTTTATTCACTAAAAATTCTTTCGCCATTTTGTCAAGAGACACAGAGGATCCGTAAAGGAATTTATTTATCCTGGCGGTCCTAATCAGGATAACGGGATACTGTTTTTAAATTATTGCATTGTCATCGGTCCTTGATACGTGAGCAAAGTTTCAAAGAAATTGAATCGCTGGAAGTTGGTAAAAATTAGGCTCAAAGATTCCGTTACATAGATAGATAGATAGATAGATAGTTACAACCCAAGCTAATAAAAGCGTGTTAAAAAGAATCCGTTACATAGATAGATAGATAGATAGTTACAACCCAAGCTAATAAAAGCGTGTTAAAAATCAAGTTTTTTCGAACGCTGTATACGAAAATTAACATTTTCTTTTCGTAAATCCAATTTTTTACAAGCAAATATTTTTATGAAGAATGACTTTTACAAAAAAATAAAATTTTTGGTCTATTTGTACCCTTGATAACCTCATTTGTAGATATGACCCTATCTAGACTACTTTTTCGATTTAAAATGTACGGTGACTTATCTTAGCAAACATTAAATAATATAATTAAACCAAATTTTGTACAAGGGGGTAACTAAACATAAAGAATTTAAAAATTATGTTTCTAACGTTGCCAAATTTATTAATTTTTTCTAGGTTGGGGAATTTTAAAGTTTTAAATGAAATACCCCATATTTTATTATTGTAATCAATTGCTTGTATCAACTTTATTATGCCCTGATATTATCGTTTTTTTATCCTGTCAATTTTAAAGATATAGCATTAAGCTTAAATACAAAACCTACCAGCTGTGGTTAATTATCTTGATCCAACCGAAATTTGTCAAAATTAGTACTGGTTAGTTCTCGTTAGATGTTTCATAATAAAATTTCCCTATTTCCGTTCCTTAATTTTTTTAAAGAATCATGAATACATCGCGAAAATGCAATTTATGAATTTAGAAGGTCCAGTTTCACCCCTGTACTAATTTTGACGAATATTGGTTGAATTTTTTAAAGATAATTATCTATATCTAGCCGTTTTTGTATTAATTTCAAAAAAAGCATGATGCCATATATCCAAAATTGACAGGAGTAAAAAAAACGATAATAACAGGTCCTAATAAAAATAGGGTAGTCTATTTAAAATTTTAAAATTCCTTAACCTACAGAGAAAAATATAAACTTGAAACTTGCATATTTGTGTTTTTAATTCTTTATGTTCAGTTGCCCCTTGGCACAAAATTTTGTTCATTTGTATTTGATGGTTGTTGAGATAATCCACCGTTCCGATTTTTTCTACTAACTCTGTATACTTAAAGTCAATAATTGTCAAGAAATTTGCCAAGCAAGATATTAAAGAGCTACAAAATAAAATTGAATGTAGTTTATTTTAAGGTTACCCTGTACTTATAGGTTCTCCACGGAAAGACATATAAATATATTTTTTATTTTTAATATTTTAAAAACTTATTTCTTAAAAAAGAAATAACATCGTCTAAAGGGCTAGAAGCTATATTAAAATTTACAGTCATTAATGAGCCTTATGCCCAAAGAACTTTACCTTTTATTAATATATATATTTTACTTTTTTATGCAAATATTATTAAGTCACCCTAGAATTTATGTAAAAAGTAACAGAAAAAGTAAAGATATGTATATTAAACAAAAATTTAAAATTTCAAATACTTTTTCTTGCTTTTTAAACTAATTACATAAATATTTATTACCGATATTTTATTAGCTAAAATAATGTCTTCGTAATTTTTAATCTTCCTGTATATGACAAAGTGATTTTTGTTACTGCTTTTATTTTAAGAGATTTTTTTTTCTTAATTGTTAAACATATTTTTTCTTTTAATTTTAAGCTAACCCTAATTTCCCATAAAAACCATGGGAAATTGGATAGTTTAAAAACAATATATTTCGGCGACTTCTTTTAAGCTTTTAGCAGTTCAGATAAACATTTTTTTTTATGAGGAATAATAATTTCTTTTTGAAATATAAAAATAAAGAAAATTACAGGGTTAGTTAAGTCTATCTGTGAACATACGGTATACCTTTACCATAAACAAAACCGTAGACAAAAAAACTCGACGTGTGCAAGCGATTGTCCAAAAACAAACTACCTAATTTTTAATACATACATTTGTTTCAATCCACGCGTCCTCACTGTATGACCTTGTAAGGACATATGTAAATTTTCTTAAACTTTTTATTTTAAAATTATCTACAAATTTAACACACTTAAGAATTGGCATTGTATTTTGTTTAATTTTAGAAACTGCTCACTTAAGTTTTTTGCTTTAGGGAATAGACGATCTTACGCCACCAATTCGTCGTTGGATCTACCTAGCCACAACTTTTGCAGATATGGCTTGCCCCTAATGACGTATGGATTTATTTTCTTCGGCAGTTGCCTGATTATAGGCGTTTTTGTTAATGCCTATAAATCGCTCGTTTTTACTAAAGAAACAATAGAAATCGGTATGAGAAACTTGCGTAGAAGAAGCAGTCTTTTGATTACAACATCCAACAGGTAACACATTTATTTTTCTACTACTGTATAAATAAGAAAACTTTGTGGCCCTAGCAACGCGAATGATAACGAAAAAGAACCTTCGTGTTACCTGGTTGCTCAGCGTTGCTAGCTACGAAAGTAATATTTTCAGCGCCTGGACAAAAAGTAAGAGTAAAAAAACAGAAAATATGCTTGTGAGAAATATTAGGATTTATTTATAAAAAGTAACTAATTTATGAAAAAATATTTTAAAAAACTAGGTTAGGTATTGACATTAAAAGTAATTGTGCAATTTGAGCAATTAGCAAAAGAAATTGGAGGAATAATACTTGAATTAACAGTTTTTAAATTTGTTGTTGGGGTATCGTTATCACCTTTAACTACGTTAATATTCATATTTTTCACTGTTACTTCATTAGAGGAAATATTTTGGTAGGAATTTCGTGTAAAATCTTCTTTGAAATTTCCACCTTATTACTATAGGATTCAGCAATATATCCCTCCGCAACAGAAGAAGACTTCCAACCTCCATGCCTTTTTAAGTCCAAAATATCGACATCCGAAGCATTGGCAAGGAACGTAGTTGACGTTCTTCTAAAAGAATGGCCAGTGTATCTACTCATGTCTTCAAGCTTCACAAACTTCGCAATTTCTTTAGGTACATTTGAAATAGTGTGCTTTCCAATTACTTGATTAACACATTTACCTCTTTCATAACGATACAATAAGCGCCCATCTAGAGCATTCCTTGGTCTCAGCTTAATATATTCCTGTAGAAATCTGACATAAGGAACTGAGCCTTCATCGTTGGTTACTACAAATTTTTACTATAGCCACGTCATTTCTTATTTCTACATCACTTAGCTTCATTCTGTATATTTCGTCTGTCCGGCATGCCCCAGCCACTCCCATAATGGCTATTACTTTCATTGCTAAGTAACTTTGATCAGGCGCGTTAAGTAAAACTTTATGATTTCTTCTTTTTTAATTTTTTTGACTTTTTTGCCTCATAACCATCGTTTTTCCTTTTAATAAAAGCAACTAGTTTCTTGAACTCCGAAATATCTTGATTTTTCTTTACGGAAATTGTTAACTTGAGCATGGAATATAGAGACCAGAGGGTTGGTGGTGATTAAGACTCGGATTTTTCTTGAAAATACGCCAACATCACATTCTCGTCAATCCGCCCCACATTTTTTGTAGCAAACCATTCAGAAAACGATTTATATGTTTGAAGGTACCTCTCTTTAGATTTGTCTGGCAGAAGTGAGGCACACGCAAGGTCAGCTGCCTTTTGGATGCCATTTTCATATTCATTTAACATTTTAAAATGGGAATGGATTTATACTAAATTAACAATAATTTAATATCTGACAAGTGCTGATGACAGACAATGTCAACAATAAATGTGTTGCTATGGATTAATTTTAAACAGGTAAAATTTCAAAATCTCTAATATTTCTATTAAAACATGATGTTAATGATTATTAAATTATGCGATACATAGAACAAAAGCAAAAAAATACATTACACGATGCGAAAGGCCTTTCAAGTGTTCGGAGGTCTTAAATAGCCTCGGCCATTTAAAAACCACCTCACACCAAAAGTTAACTTTCGCATCTTGTAATGTAAATAACTATTGTTTTCCACAACTGTTTGAAAATATAGACGTTATTTATGTAATTTAAAACAGGTAAAATCGCTTATTAACCACGGCCAACACCCACACTCATTACCCATATCCATTACCCACGAGTGATATAGGGTGCTTTAGATTTGCATAAATACGATAATTTGTACAGGGTGTCCCATTTTCGTGTGTTCTACGGGGTTTCTCGCTTATGAGTAAAGTTACAAAGATGCGGTTTTCGCGACACCATGCTACTTTTTTGTTAAACGAAAGATGCCGCAAACAGATTTGTCCTATCCTGTTTTCCCCTCTTAGTTTCTTCGCTACAAGGTGATTTTAAAAATGTTGTATTTTTGGTTACCCCTCGTATCTCAAGTATCTAATAACTTATCGAAAAGATAAAAACGGGCCCTTATAGAACTTTTTACTCAGAATACAGTGGCGTACTTGAAATTTTTCTCGGGATTATTTTCTTAGAGATATTAGCCAAAGTTGCACTTTTTTAAATGGAACACTCCGTATATTTTTCGTCATATTATTTGCCACACTAAGAGCTTTTTAAAAATATAATATAGACGAAATTTATTTTTATTAACAGCATGAAAACATGCAGTTATTTACTTTTTAACATAGGCGGCTTTGGTTTAAATTAATGACTGTCAAATGTATCAACGTCAAATACCTTCTCGCACCAAAAAATAATCTAGTTATATAAACCTTTATTAACAAGACCACCTAATAGATAAAAATAACAATTTTACGCTAGAATTGCTCTTAGCCTTAAGAAACAAACTTAACCACGAATTTTATATTATGTTCCATTTTTTTTAAAAAAGATTGAATTTTAAGATTTTTGAAAAATATTTTAAATAAAAGGTTACCCTATATCACAAAATTAAGTTTTGTTTTTTTACATAAATTATTCAAAATCCTAAATATCTTAATGACTTTATATTTTTGACGTAGAAATTACAAAATAAACTTACCCTATTTTTATTCTCAAAATTTAAAAATTAAATAATATACAGAGTGTCCATTTAAAATTAGCGATTAATTTGCACTTTAAAGTAGCTAATACTAAATAATAATTTCTGGACACCCTGTATAATTTTTGGCAAAAAAATTAAATGTAGGTGATGGCACAGTTTATTTTCTAGCAATATAATATACAGAGTCAAACCTAACTAAGGTAGGTATATTAAAATTTTGTTTTTATCATTATTTTTTCAAAAATCCTAAATGTTTTTAAACCCTTTTATTTTTGGTATAGGGATCGCTGATAAAACTAACCTTATTTTTATGTCCACAATCCAAAAATAAACTAATATACAGGGTGTTCCATTAAAAAAAATCATAACATTGATATAAATGTTTTTTGAAGCACCGCATATAATTCCTTATAATTTTAAATTATTCTCCCAATATACCCACATATGCGCTACCTTGTATATTTATTGATAAAACTAAGAAAATAAAATATTTAATCCTTATTGCCTAAAGAACTCAGTAAAAACGTAAACCCAATAATAGTAAGCATATAAACCATTTTTTTACATACTAACACATGCCTTTTTTTCTAGGTTAATCTCAAGAAGGGAAACTTACACTCTATTAGATTTTCAAGATATTGACGCTGATGGAGAGGTATAACTTTCTTCTTAAAGCTTTAAATTAATTTAGATAAATTTCAACTGTGACACCAAATAATAAAGTTTATCTACTTGGAACCCCAGAAATTAAATGTAATCTTAAAATAAATATTTAAAATTTTACAGGTTTATTTTTAGGTTGATATATTCCTCATAATACATTATGAAATACAAGAAAATTAGAACATTTTTAAAATAAAATATGTTCGAAAATACGTCATTGCCGAAATTCAGAGTGTTTTAAGGAAAAATGCATTTTTTCTCAAAACTTTTCTATCACTCTAGATATGTCCACAAAATTTGGTACACTTTTTTAACCATTTCATTACATTTTTATAACAATTCAAATTATTTTGCGTCACAGTTGTTAAACCTATAATTATACACTGGTATACCCGTATGGAAACCAAATCGTCGATCTAAGGCAAATCATATATAGAGTCCCTTCCACCAAGTTGCTATGTACTCTCCTAAAATTCACCGCGGCAAGGAGCCCGCATATTTAAGTAGAACGAAATCAGGGGCTTCTCGCGGCGACGCGATTATACCTCGAATATTTTCTATGCTTTTAATTCCCTATGGTCGACCAGTTGGTTTCCACACCTGTATACGCTACAAATTTTTATACCTCATTGTCTTTTTATATAATACCTTAAATAAAAAATGTTCTGTCCATTACTTGCCAAATAAAAACCCATAAAATGCATAAGTTACATTTTAAATTAAATGTTAATAGTCTATTTGAGGACATTTTTATTTTAAGTAGGTGTACAGTCTTTAAAATATTTTAAGTGTAAAGTATAAGCTGCCCAATTTATAAACAAAGAAATTTTATTTCTGAAGCTTCTATAACTAAAAAAGGGTGGCCGTACAGGGTGACGAACTTAGCTTTAAAATTACAATTTTTATCACATTAGTATGTCCTCTGGTTTAAAACCTATTGGTGTTATAAAGACTGAAAGCTTAGTTCAAGTAAAATGAGGCACCCTCTATATGTAAAGCTTGCCACTTTTGGAACCGCTTTTACAATTTCGTTTTAATCCTTGGTTTAAGTTGAACCAAATCATATTTTCAAATTTAAAATATAAAAACATAACCGATGTCAAGTTCTGATTTCAGTGACATTGTTTTTAGCTAGTACTTTAACCATCTGTGCATTAACCCTTAGGTTAGAGTTGACACGATATTGTAAATGCAGCTCTTAATATCTAATATATTTTGTGCCAAAATATAAATAATTAGAACGAAAGAAAAGATCACAGTTTTCTACGGTTAAGTTATTGCCAGTTTGTAAAGGTAAAAAGTAAAGCTCTTATCGCTTTGGACCATATGCATATACAGGGTGTACGAAAATAATGTGCACAATGTAAAGCCATAACTTCCTGGCCTAAAATACAGGGTGACCGTTAATATTTTGATCCATTTTGGCTCAAATATCTTTAGAACAGGTTTATTGTTATATCTTTGCCATTTTGTCGTGATATTCTATTAGCACAAAAACAAAATGGCCGATTTCCGATATAGGACAATTTTGTTATTTTAAATGGAACACTATGCCATATATATTTTTCTATATTTTTAAAATTTGCTGTGTATAGCTTGATTTGGGCGACCCAGTATACATAAATGTAACAAAAAAAACCAAAACCAAAAATAAAGATTGGCGTGCTTAAGTGTTATATTCGATGATAATTCGTTGGGTACACGCCTCAATCTAGGAAAAAATGGGACCTCTTCAGTCCTGATCCCGAGGTATAACGAGCTGACCCTGTTCAGCCCTATTGACCCCATGAACTGGCCGGTCGCCTGAACCAAAATATTAGAAAATTATTGCAAGTTGCCTTATTAGGCTTGGTAATTATTAATACCGGCCTTATTTAAATACTGCTTGTACTCATAAGTTACAGTTATTTCAAATTATATTGACAGTACCATTAACCTAAAAAAGGGGAAAACTTTTTAGTAGTTTTTCTTTATTGTTTTGTGTTGTAGGGTTTTTATAACACAATTACAGAAATATATATATAAAAGTGAATGGTTCTTGAGCCTTGATATAAATACATTAATAAAGGTAAAGCTTTGAGCATATGGCTCATTAATGACTGTAAAAATAAATAAATAAATAATAATAACCTGTAAGAATTCGGCTACCATGGTTGATTGTTTAAAAATTACGGAGTCTCCAAAAGAAAATGGAATCCCCGGAATTATTATTATTTATTTATTTATTTTTACAGTCATTAATGAGCCATATGCCCAAAGAACTTTACTTTTTATTAATGTATTTATATCAAGGCTCAAGAACCATTCACTTTTATATTATATCGCAGTTTGGGTGAAAAATACTGCTTTCTATATGATTTTTATCATATATTCAGTCACTGCTGTACGCC
The DNA here is from genome assembly GCA_014170235.1 of Listronotus bonariensis. Lineage (NCBI taxonomy): Eukaryota > Metazoa > Arthropoda > Insecta > Coleoptera > Curculionidae > Listronotus > Listronotus bonariensis. The sequence goes on from JACEGR010007891.1 coordinate 14,163, forward strand.
ACCTACCTGGATTTGGCAAAACTACTCATCCGAATTCTGCAAACCCGCAGACTGATGGGCGGCCAATTTCCTTATGGTTTGTTGGCATAACAGTATGTTGCATACTTAACTTTTGCCATATACAACTAGATGGCGCACTTTTACCTACCACCTTTAACCTCTCGATGCCATGGCTGGTTGTTTTTGAATTTCTTGGTGAGATGGCACTGGTTGTCTATATTTGTTAGTTCTGGGATACAGAAAGAATATTTATAGTCAATCGGGGCATCATCAAGGTGTCTATCGACCTGAAGCGGCTATGACAAGTCTTAAGGAAGACGAAACACGTGTCGCCGTCTTGGTCGGGCCCGGGGTATTCCATTTTCTTTTGGAGACCCCGTAATTTTTAACATTCAACCATGGTAGCCGAATTCTTACAGGTTATTATTATTTATTTATTTATTTTTACAGTCATTAATGAGCCATATGCCCAAAAAGCTTTACCTTTTATTATATATATATAAAGGTTTTAAGTATTTTTACTTTTAAAATATACTTAGGTATTAAGGGAGCCATTATCCTACTTTGCATCTGCGCAAACTCAGATGTTAAAATAAGGCTGGTATTATTAGTGTCTGGCCTTATTTCACTGTGCAATAATTCTCTACTAAAAAACCCAAAAACAAAACATTCTAATTAAAATTCGACGTTTCGGTGGCAAATCTGCCACCACCGTCAGGATGAAATAAAGTAAAATAAAAATTTAAAAGTGTGTTCAAGTGTTTTTGTAAAAATAGACCGCTAAGTTTTAAATGAATTTGTTCCAAGCTACGCATCCTCACTGTATAATTGGTATGTTAGGCTCTGGCGATAGGAGCAGTATTTTTAGTGAAAACCAATGTAATTAAAATATTAGATAGGTTTTTTTATTCAATTAAAATGTGATATATTCTTATATAGGGTTTTGTATATATTTTATTGTTATGTTTATATTTAGGTTTTTATAAAAACGACTTAGGGGTTAAGGTGCAAACTTTTTAAAAAAATGTATGTATTTTGTATTCATGTTTATAATTTAGAAAGTAACTAAAAAATAATTTGCTCAGCAATGCTAGTGAGTTAGAGATAGTCTTTTTACCAAGAAAGAGTATTTTTCTCTATTATATACATTCCATATTGTTAAATTTTAGGTGTTTAGATAGTCCAATAAAATAAATATAGAATATATTTTAGATTTAAATTTTGTAGTCAATTATTATTGATATTAGTATATTTTCTCATAGTTGCATTTGTGTTTTTTTTTATTTCGAGGTGTGTCAAAGTGCTTTAAATAAAAGATTTAACGAGAAAAATTAAAAATAAATTAAACAGTGGATTCCTACAAATAATTTGTAGTTTATTCAGTGGCGTACTTTTAAAAAACCGGCGTTTTTTAAAATGTGGTGCGCTACTAATAATATCTTTCTTCTTCTTATTCGGTTGTTTATTCTAAACAATTTTTTTCTCTATCATTTTCTCGTAAGTATTTTTTACTTAAGAATTCGCTATTAAATTTATTCATAACCTTAAATTGACACTCTTAAATATGCAAAAATATGAATTTCAATAAAAGAAAGTTTAAAAATATCCGATATAATAATAAGAATCTAGGCTAAGTCTATTAATTTTTGTTTATTTTTTTTAAATAAAAGTAGTTAGAAAAGAAAAATATTTAGAAAGGGTACAATGCAATATGTATACACATTTTTTCAGTGGCGTAGCGTCATGGGCAAAGTCGCATCTGCAAGGCTTTCTTTTTTTTAAGACTTATATAAATTTAATTAACCAAACATCTTATCACTCTTACAATAACGTATGTCCTAAAAGTTTTGGCACACAATATTTATCGTTTTTTTTAATGAAGAAATGTATTTAAACACTAACTAGTTATCATAAATTACAACTCAATACTTAACTAAACTATACTATCGAATTATGTGAAGTGGCCCATTCTGCTCTACCAGACGCAAATTTCTTCGAATGTCTCTCATGAGGTCCTGGACGGAATTCGGTTCAATTTCCCTTAATTTCTCGTAAATTCGCCGTCTTAATTGTTCCTCATCTTATGCTTCCAGCCTCCATGATAAACCTTTCTAGACAGTACAGCCCAAAAATCCTCTATTCGGCGAGCCTGCGGCAAGTTTGGAGGATTATCGTTTTTGGGAACAAAAGGTATGTGGTGTTGTCGAAGCCAGTTTTGGGTATCTCTTGAGTAATGGCATGATGCTAGGTCTGGCCAAAACATGAATCGTCATTAGCATGATGTTCGCGGACAAACTGAAGCAATTTGGAAAGGCAGTTATCAATATAGCTCTGACTATTCAAAGCTTCACCCTCACTCTTCCCACAAAAGGTCGGGATACACCCCTGTTAGAAATTGCGCACCAGACAAGGATTTTATCTGCAAATTTCGCTTTATGTTTGTATCTAACATTGTCAGGGCATTCCTCTACGTTGTCCGTATAAAATCCACCGTTTTCCTTCATTTCAGAATTACTCAAAGTGAAATACTTTTCGTCATCATCAGTCATGATTTTTTCATTGGCAAAATGTTCCCGCCTCAGTTGACGACAACATCTTGGTATACGTATCTGCACTTGAGAGTATTTGGGGTACTTACGTCTCTTTCGATATTTAAGACCATTCCTCCTCAATTCCGACGATATCGTACTATTAGAAGATCTGTATTGCCTAGCCAGTCTCCTCGTTGACATTCCAATCTGGTTTTTGCTCTTCTCACCAATCTCTCTGACCTCTGTGCGGTAAATGCACGTGGTCTTCCACTCTTTGGGAGATTCAGACATGGTATTCCCTGCTCGCACTCCGCTATTGTTCTATAAATGGTTCTGCGTGAAATGTCTTCATTCTAGAATATTCGACAGATTTCAGCTTTGGGTATCCGCCCAACTAACTTGTAGATACTTTTTCTTATTTCTAATTTATACGACATCTTAAAGCGAAAACTTCAAAATAAATAAATCTCAACTGACAGTAAATAAAGTAAATAAACTTTTGTTTTCAAAGGCAACTTGATATTATTTTGTTTTTGTTAAAATTAAAGACAATGAGTTTTGTGCCAAAACTTTTAGGACATACGTTATTTTGGGGTTTTTATAAAATATAAAAGGAATTGGAGATTTCAAGTTGTTGGCATAGCATTTACAGAGGTCTCATGAGGCCCCCTTAAATGTTAAGGATATGACCATGGGCTAAGGTCCACTATGCCCACACCTAGCTATGCCACTGCATATTTTCGTAAATCTAAGTGGGTAAAAAAATAAAAACAAGATGCTATTAAAATAGAGGTACTTGTGATACATTATACAGTAACATACTTTTGGATAAATATTTATATATGGGATTTTATATTATATACAAATTTTATTCAACGATGTACATAGTTTTTAAGGATCGTGTTCAATTATTTTTAACTAATCAAATTAAAAATATACACTGCATACTGCATCCATAAAATTTTGCACAATTTTGATTTGAATTCTGAGTAACACTTAATGTTAGACAGTGTGTCCAAGATAAGGATCCTAAGCATGGGAATCTCAGTTCCTATTGGAGATACAGCTTAGGGTAAAATTAGGAAAAAGTTGTGTTTTTTAAAGCTTATTTACATGCCGTTTAAAAATTTAAAAATTTCATGGCCTGCTGAGATATTTGGCAAAAACGAAAATTTGACTATATTGATTTTATGTTTTTCTGACTTGATTTGAAGAGATATGAAAAACTAATAACACTCTTTCTATTGGCACTTTTTAGCCACTACATGATGGTATTTTTAGATTTTATATCCGACGTTTCGTTTTCAAGAAATCATCATCAACTTTATTTTTTTATATGGCTCGAAAAAGAGTACACCTTGTATCTGATCCCATTTTTATTATACATTCAACGATGTATCACATGTCATATTTTTAATTTTAGTTCAAGGAAAAAATGCATGTTTTCTATTTTTTAAAGGTATTTTTGAGTAGGCTTTGCAAACAAATGCTTTGACGTTAATACTTGTTACCGTGTCTGTAACATAATTTAATATCATGATAAAATAGTAATTGTCGTTGTTGTTTTCAGAGCAATTGTTCTTATTGTTACTGTTGTCTTTATTATTGTTTATTTGTGAATAGTTAATATCTATTGTGTTAGTATCATCAAATAGTGCCCATTATAGCCATGAATAAAGTTTAACATGCTAACGTCCTACATTTTTGTGCCACAAAAATACTGTAAATACAGCAGCAATGTATCTTTTTACATATCCAGAAAGAAAACAGCCATGTTATTCCATTTTCTTACAGCTGGCCTAAAATTTAAAAAGCCAGTTTTATCTCAAAAAAGAATCTTCAGATGAAACCCATAATAATGTTTTACAAGTTGTTGAGAACCCTGACTTGGCAAATTAAACAACATGTAGGGGTAGCCAAATCCACAGCTTAATTTCTGAACAGAAATGATACCCTCATTTATTTTTGCAGCACAAAATGTAGCACGTTAGCATGTCAAACTTTTCTTCATGGCTATAATGGCCATCCGACATATTTGACCATAATAATACAATAGATATTAGCTATTTACCAATAAACAATAATAAAGACAACAGTAACAATTGCTCTAAAAACAACAACTTGACAAACAGGGTAATAACGATAATTACTATTTTATCATGATCATTAAATTATGTTGCAGACTACGGTAACAGGTAATAACGTCCAATGCATTTGTTTGCAAGGCCTACTTAAAAATAACTTTAAAAAAATAAAAAATGCGTGTTTTCTTTAACTAAAAATTAAAAATATGGCATGTGATACATCGTTGAATTTGTAATAAAAAACGGGATCAGATAGAAGGTGTACTTTTTTCGAGCCATATAAAAATAACGTTGATGGTGATTTCTTGAAAACGAAACGTCGGATATAAAATCTAAAAATAACATCATGTAGTAGCTAAAAAGTGCCAATGGAAAAGTGTTATTGGTTTTTTCATATCTCTTCAAATAAAGTCAGAAAAAAATAAAATCGATATAGTCAACTTTCCGTTTTTGCCAAATATGTCAGCAGGCCATGAAAATTTTTCAAGTTTCTAAACGCCATGTAAATAAGCTTTGAAAAACACAACTTTTTCCTAGTTTCACCTAAGCTGTATCTCCAACAGGTACTGAGATTCCCATGCTTAGGAACTTTATCTTAGACACACTGTATAGAAGATATGCTCTACATTGGTTAGGCGGATTCATTTATTGGATGGTCTTTTGTTAGGTACACGCCTGGAAAGAATGGGACCGCTTCGGTCCTGGTCCAGGATATACGAGCTGACCCTGTTCAGCCCTATTGACCCTATGAACTTGCCGGTCGCCTGAAACAAAATAAAGAAAACCCCCAAAAACCCAAAAATTCGAATTAAAAACGACGTTTCGGTGTCAAGTCTGCCACCGTTGTCAAGTTAAAATGAACTTAAAAAAATAAAAATAAAAATTTATTATTTAAATTAGAAATGATTAAATTTTGTGCTTTTAGAATCTCAAACTGAAAATAGTTTGACATATGTGATTCTAAAAGCACAAAATTTAATCATTTCTAATTTAAATATTAGTTAGTTTTATTTTTATTTTTAAGTTCATTTTTAACTTGACAACGGTGGCAGACTTGCTACCGAAACGTTGTTTTTTGATTCGAATTTTGGGTTTTTGGGGGGTTTTCTTTATTTTGTTTCAGGCGACCAGCAAGTTCATAGGGGTCAATAAGGCTGAACAGGGTCAGCTCGTATACCCTGGACCAGGACCGAAGCGGTCTCATTCTTTCCAGGCGTGTATCTAACAAAAAGACCATCCAACACACTGTATACTTAATATGAATGTTAAAAATCTGTTATTTCACAAGAAGCTAAATATGTTTTGTTGTTGTTTATAAAAATTATTTTAATCAGATGTGTACAAAATTTTATGAAGGCACTGTATACGTATGTAGAATATTATAGTTACAAATAGTTATTTATATTTTTGTACGTAGTTAGATAAGAGTGTAATAGATTATGCTGGCAATGGATGCATTTTTATATTTTATAAACTAAAAAATGTCAAGGAGAGGAAGTATATAAAATTCATATCCGTGAATAGCTTTTTGTAACGTTTTAATTAAATTTATTTTAAAAAAATATATATGTATCTTAAATAACCAAAATATATGTATATTAAAAGACTTTAGGATAGTCAGGTTATAGGTATATTTAATACGAATATTGCTCATTTAGGATATTAATTATTGTAAAATAGGGACCATGTTCAAAAAAATAAAAGCATTTTTTATAAGTTGTTTTCTTTTATTTTTAATTTAACAACATGCTGGAAGGCTGCCTTAGACACGCATGCTTATCTGCCGTTTTGCCTGCGCAGTCTTAACTCGTAATGCAAGACGGAGTGTGTGTGGTAACAATTTGTACTTTTTGTTGATCGCGTACAGTCGATTGTTTGGCTTAAACCGAATCAACAGCCGCGCCGGTGCCGGTTGATTTTTCCTCTCATCCTAAACAGCAAGCTCACGTCATTATTACGTCATTTTTGGTCATAAGACGTCATCACACCAAAATTGCTGACGTGTTTTTGACGTCGTTGAAGCGACGTCTTTTCGACGTCATTTTTTCGTCATACTAGCTCATAAAAATCTAATGGCGTCATGTTTTGAAAACCCGCCAGAAAAATTTTGTAACATTATATGATTCGTGTCGAAGTCCAACCGAAATATCATATGACAGAAAAATAGGACTAAAACTTTTACAAAATTTAAATAGGAATAAATTCTACCGATAGATGGCGTAATGGACAATAAACTACTACGTTTATTCAACATCTTCGAGACCGGTCAGCAGTTGGTGATCACAATTAGCTTTGAAAGATGCACTTTCGGCTAGTGAAAAATCTGCATCCTCGGGTTGGACAGAGTCCCGAGAGATGCGACCTTGCAGTGCAAGGAAATTGCAAGCAGTAAGGAGTTTTTCCCCTTTCAATTTTCAAATAAAATATCCTATCATTTTAACTTAAAAAGTTATGCGTCAATTTTTCGTCATCTTAAAGACGTCATTAACGGAACGTCTTTTGTTTGTGACTTAGAGAGGTCAATTTAACGTATTTTTGTCGTTATCTTATGACGTTTTGCTGACCAAATATGACCAAAATTACTAAAAAGAGACGTCAATAAGACGTCAGCTTGCTGCTTGGGATGTTTCAACTTGCTTGCAAGTAAAACAGTGTGTGTAATAGTGTAGTAGTTTTGCAGTAAGTCTTGTGCAATAATAATAGACTTAAGGGTCATATCCAGAGACTATCCTTTTAAATTTATCGGTTTGGATCGATGAAACAAATGATTGTAAAAATTTATGAGCAAGAAATATTTCAATAGAACCCTATATAATCTCACCATCGGCGTCGCAGCTGACGCTCACAACAATTCATGTACAACCCTCTTAAAGCATTTTACAAGTTATGGACTGAGAGGAAATTGGTCAAGAAAACATGTTGCTGGTTCACAGACCATTACATTTTAAATAAGCATTTTTAAGTTTATATTTTGAAATTTATTTTCACAAGGCCTATTTAAAAATCCTATGTATGGAGAATAATTATAAGTATGTGCATTTGACGTTAAAACAAAAAGAAAAAAATGTGTTTTTTTTCGAGGAACATTCTTTAACAGCTTAGTCTATACACTTAGGAAATGCACAAGGGCGTCGCCAGGAAGGGGGGCAAAGGAGGACAGCTGCCCGCCCTAGAGATTCTAAAAAAGTTGACCAATGTAAAGCAACCAAAGTCTAAAGTTTTTGTCCCTGGCTGACAGTTGTCAATTTTATTTTTCGATGTGCTTTATATTTGTATCTAGATTTAATCTGGCAAAAGAATATTAACAGAAATTACCAGGTAATAACAGTGACAAAAATTATTAGGCATCATTACACAGTGTGATTAATAATAGGTGTTACAAGAGAACAAGTGGACCAAAATTTGGGAATTTTTAAACGTCCTTTAAGGAAAAATGGTCGCGTGGTCCAAAACTGATAAATACAACATTTTACCACGATTGGTAATATACAGGGCAAGTTATAACTAAAAATATGAAAAATGACCCTTTATTTTTAAAAATATGGCAAAATTCTATAAGTAAATGTCGTAGGGAACGAAATTTTACATCATAATTTAAAGTTAAGGAATTAAAGTTAAAAAAAAATGTAAATATTTTACATTAGGAATTTTTAAAAAGCGAATGTTACAAAAAAATAATTATTAAATTTTCTTTTAAATTTTGCTCCCTTTTGTTCATTATTTAGGTTGTAATGCGTAATGTTAAAAATTTGACAATTACATTTTTTTTATTGTCATGCTTTAACTTTAAATTTTGACATAAAATTCAATTCTCTACAACATTTACTTATACTATTTTGTTATATTTTAAAAAATAAAAGTAGTTATTTCTTGGGCATTTTTCATATTTTAAGTATAACTCGCCCTGTATAATACCAATTAAAGTAAAATTCTGTATTTATTAGTTTTAGACCAAGCGACCAGTTTTCCCAAAATTTCGTTTTAAAATATAAACATTTTTGGTCTATTTGTCCTCTTGTAATACCTATTCTGGGACACACTGTATAACAACCTAAATAAATATAGAATGGTTAAGAGCGTTCCGAGTAATTTTATAAATCCACAATATGTAAGTTCTTGGTTATTTAGGCCTGAGCTGCAGACACAACAAAACCGACTTTGTACATTTTTCTTCATTGCAGATTTTTAACGGAATCCATGATGATAATCAGTAAAACACTTAATACAACGCATACCGTAGATGTAAAACTCGTACTACAAGTGGAAATCTAGATGTGCTCTCGATTTTTTCCACAATTCATACTTCCCTTATTCTCCATATCAACTTGCCCCCCACCCTGGCCATCGGCTGGCGACGCCCATGAAAATGCAAGTTACGAATACGCGCATTTAGTTCTGACGTCACAACGCAGGCAAGGAATCCAAATAATAGATTTTTATTATGGGAATTCGTTATCAAAGTTAAAATAACGCGATTTTTTGTGAGTTTTTGTGTTTTAAAGTGTTTTGTGACTAGTGTCGGCTATTTGTGACACTGTGACTCTAAATTTTTGTGTTTATTTGTGATATTCATTCACCTAACCTAACTATGTGAGCAAAAGTATAATTTTTACGAACCTTAATCGATGATATTAATGCTAAAAGGTTCTTTGATAAAACTAATATAAAATATGTTAAATAGTGCCACTGATGTAACAAAAATGAAAAATAAAGTATATTTTCCATAGAAACCTTTGTTTGTTTTTTGGTTAAGGCGATGGGGTAGAGCAGAGTTTTTTTATGAGAAGGGGTTTAGACATAAGCAAGACCGGGGATAGTTTTTGTCAGGGACGTGAGGGTGTGAGAATTACGATTTCGGTTGGCAGTTCTGTCCAAAGTTGGTAGCATTATCAGCTGATGACAGAGTCGTGCCTTGTCGAAGCTTTGTTTGGTAAAAACTGTGGAAATTTGCCATTTTCATTTTGGTAGTAAATTTTGCAAGGATTTCCAGTTGTTAATGTTTTTGGTTAGTTTAGAGACTTCACTTATTATGGGTTCGGACTCGTTTTATTTTAGAGATTTTGATAGTATTTAGTCGAATAGTTTTCTGTCATTCGTGTTTTTATATACATATGATACTGATGTCCGCTAATTAATGGTACACAGAAAACCCACGGATTTCTTATGCGAAAATACCTATTTAGGATTTAAACAAACATACCTTTATCCAAAAGTTAATGATAAGGAAGATACGGGGTGTTAAAGGGATATAAATATTTTTTATTCATGTATTTCGATAATTTTTGATATGTTTTAAACATGTTAATAAAATTCGGTATCCAGGAGTTTTTAGCTATCAGCTATTTATATCTGAGCAGTTGTAATTATAGCTAATACGATGTTATTGAAGGTACATACTTTCGGGTGCACTGAACAACTAAAACGTGAATACCTCAAAAACGGTTGTCAAGACCGATTCTTACTAAGTATACCTTTTTTGTGCAGAAAGCATAGAGAAGCTTACTAGTTTACATACATACAGAGTAGTAACAAAAAATTGGGTAGTTTTAGAGAATTTTAAATAGTGTACCCATCGCCCTCTAGTCTACACACAAAAATTAATATTCTATCTGAAAAGCTAATGTTTAAAAACCCCGAGATACCGTTTTATTAAGATATTTAAAAAGGGGGAACAATTATCGAAATAAATTTACTTTTTCTTTTTACTATGACACCCCCGTATCTTCCTTATTATAAACTTTGGATATTAGGTATGTTTGGTTAAATCTTAATATTTTGGCATAAGGAATCTGTGGTTTTTCTGTGTACCATTCATTAGCGGACACATTGTATACAAAGTTTTTAAAATGGTTTTTGACTTACAGAACCATGGAAAATGTTTTGCTCTGCCAGGTACCTCATCGTCCTGTCGTCGCTTTGATAATTTTTAATTTTCAATATTTAAACCACATTTATGTTTTTGTTTTAGGTTATGCCTATTAAAATAATCCAATAAATTTTGTTTACAACATACAGTTCTTTTTGTTTTCTCCTTAATTCTACGCCACTGATCTGCCTAAAATCAAACATGGCCGAAAATGGCCCGACTTGACGTCACAGCCACGCTAGCCAATATGGCGAATGTCGTGACCTTATCTGATCAATCGACTTTGGGGTAGAGGGGTTTGTTTGGATTCCATTTAAAGCCTTAAAAATATACCTCTAGAGTCAGCCTTTATTGCTTTTGGTCCTGCTGACCACTATAATTATGCAGAGCTAAAGTTTATTGCTTTTTAAGCATGCAATTGTTTTCACAGCTAAGCGGCAAGACTGCCTCTAATAGGTATGTTCTTAAGGGTAGAAAAACGTCAACGTCGTGTGACGTCACACTAAATGGGCGTATTGCGGAATGTATTCTACTTGGTCAATTTTGAACGACACATTAAAAATATAACATTTTTCTTTATTTATAAATTAGTAATCATATAGAATGATAATAAATGGTTATTTAAACTTAACTATAAAGTTTTAACAAGGTAATTTATATTTATTTAAAAAAAAATCGCCATTTTAATTTCCACCTTTAAGTCCGCCAAGAAGTAATCCACCCAGATTTAAGGGTGAAGCTCCATTTCCCTCCCCTCCTATTGTCTGGCGAAATCCATCACGTAAGGTGTTGTATTCTTTTCTTGCAAATTCTCCAATATTTTGTGCAGTTCCTAGCGCTGCTCCCACACCGCTTTTTAACAAATTGGTTGGCAAAATTCCAGGTAAATTGAATCCGGAAAAAGATTTTGAGGTTTTTCTTTGAGAGTCATCGCGACCACCTCTCTCTTCTACTTTCGAAGATCCATCCTCAGTCTCTAAATTAAATCTCAGAGGGCTTTGAGTTTCATTTGTTTTACTTTCCTCTTTACCTTTTGTTTCGCCATTTGGATCAGCTGATTGAGGACTGGCTTTTCGGCGAATCCGCGAATGTCTGTCAAGTGTGTTTTCCTGTGTTGCCAAATCTATATCAGATTTATTTTGAATACGATTTTTCCCTAAATAGGGTGTATTAAGAATATTTTTAGGTTTGGTAGGTCGACTCCATTACTTATTTCTTTAGGTTGATTGTTTTTGGCTAAATGTACAACATCATCGTATGCCGTATTTGGTATTTTCCAATATTTATCAGCTTTGTTTAATTTTACTGACCTAAAGAAAGTGTGGACCTAAAAAATAAAAAGGTTTTAAAATAAAATTGTGATAATGAAACTTATTTGCTTTTATATAATACACATCTTGATCTATTTTTAAGGCGATTTAAACCCAATACCGTTGTAAGTTTTTCTGGTTTCTGTTTTTCAATATAAAAGCAATAATAACTGCTGTCTTAGTGAAATCGCCATGTTAACAAAGCAGTTTTTGGTTGAGCAACTTTTGGGTTGGTCAATAAAAAGGCACCAGTGCGCGGTTAGCATTAAACAGTGGCAAAATATTAAAAAGTTTAAAATGATCAGTTCCGAGTGTTAAACAAACTTAAAAAAACATTTTGACAATTGTCAGGTGAATTCTGTTTTATCTTTTATTTATCCCGAGCCGCAGGCGAGGGAGAATTTTCTTAAAATATTCGTGGCCGAGAAAAATTTCCCGGAATAATTTAAGCACGTGTGGTATTCGGTAAGAAAATTTCACACCAAGTTTGTGTTAAATAATATTCTTTTAAATTGATATTTGTAACTTTGACACGAGCTTTAAAATTTTACTATAAAATAAATATTTTCCATTTTACCAATTGTAGTTGCAAATATATGTAATTTTAGAGCTTATCCTTGTTTATTCTTTATATTATATATACCTTATATTACTACAGTTGGTAAAACTAGTTTATTTTAATTTTTTTAGACCCATACCTTGCTTTCGTTTGCTCTTTACTTATGTCTAGTCTAGTCTTATAATATTATTTTACTAACTGTAGTTGTATAAAATTGTCATTTAGGGTCTTAAAACCTTACATTATTTTATATTATGTTATATCTGAAATACTACAACTGGTACAAAATAACATTTTCTTTAATTATGTATGTAAGTGACAGACATGACGTTAAAACAAATTCAATGATTATGTCAAAAAATTTCCACTATAATTCGCTCCAGGGTACCCCAGACAGGAGAAAAAAATTTCTGATAAATACTTGTGTTGTCATGGCAATGCAACCAAAACTACACATTTGATTGGTCAAAAAACAGTGGTGTGGAATTTTCAGAATAATTTGGTAACTTACAGGCGATATTTTGAGAAAGGTTTGTATCCAAAAAGCATGAAATTAAATGATTAATTGATAATAATAAAAGGATAATATCGATTTATGACAACATTATGAATTTATTATGTGTTTTATAGAAAAATTCTTACTCGAAATACCGTCTTTGTGGTACCAAAATATTCGCCACAAAATTATCTTTCAGAATATGCTAACGAGCCACTCTCGTTCCATTTGAAAAAAAATAGCTATGACCATAGATTAGATTAGATTAGATTAGATTAGGAGGTGGATTGCATATCCTCTAACACTGCAACCTGCTCAGGTTTATTGTGTGTCCTCCGTCCATAGGTTAGAAGCACGCTATCCAAGCCGGTCTGTTTAATCAGACTCCACAAGCTTGAAACTGGCCCCTTGGTATATCTTGCCGCTTTAGGTTTTTCTTCACCCAGCCTTGCAAACCGCAGACGACAAAGGGCTTCGCAGTAGCACCATACGTGTTCTGCGGTTTCTTCCTCCTCCTGGTAGAACCTACATAGGTTTTCTTCTGCCAGGCCCATAGTTTCCAGGTGTTTATTCAGTCTGCAATGACCTGTCAGTTGACCCACTATTATTCTTACTGCCTTCCGGTTATAATTCAGAAGGTCTTTTGTAAATTCTGGCGAGTAAGCCTTGATGAACACTTTCGCCTGACGCTGTCCTGGTGTTCTCCTCCACCAGTCTTGTGATTCCCTCATAATCCATGATCTAATGGATGACCTTACCTGGCATGATGGAATACCACAGTAGGGCTCGGACCTACCATTGTCCTACCAGCCCCCTCCTTTGCCAATTTATCAGCTTCTTTATTGCCTTCGTGGCCTTCGTGTCCTGGTACCCAGGCAATGGTTAGCTTGTTGGACGCACCCACCTCTTCCAGGGCAATTACGCAGTCCCGCACCAGCTTGGAGCTGATTTTGCATGAACTGAGTGCCCTGATGGCTGCCTGGCTGTCCGAATAGATTACTATGGTTTTATCCTCATAGCTCCTTCTGATGATTTCCCTAGCGACCATAAGTAGGATTTTGTAAATTTGGACTATGGCCCAAAAAGACGTAAAAAAACGATTTATTTCTTTTCATGGCTACTTGACTTAAAATAAAACGTTTTTGGTTTATCATTGCACTTTGAATTAAAATTTAAAAAAAAAATGACAGCCGAAACGTCATAAAATAACACGTAAGGTATTATTCTATTTAAAATGTCATATTCTCTCGATATTATATAAAATATACCGGTGGTGCCATTTATAATTTGAAAATAGTAATCATTTCGGGTTAAACCGGAAGTCACCGAAATAAAGTGAATAGGTCATAATTATGTTAAAATTTTTTACAAAATTTCATAAAAAATAAAAAAGTTATAGGGGGAACCACCAGTGAAAACCACCCGGAATAGTATTTTAGGGAATTTTCTAGAAACCTGCGGCAACTCCGATTTTAACGAAATTTGATATACGGGGTTTTATGGGGCGCTGATCACGAATCTGAAAGATTTTTTGGCGGAAACGTTTCGTTCTCGAGATATTTATCATCAAAGTTCAAATTTGTACTAAGCTTATTCTCACTATATTCCCCCTTCTTTTTGCACACAATTCTTGATTTAAAGCTAAAGTGTCACAAAATATTTGATTTTCACCTTTTAAAACCCCGTTTTCTACCTTTTTTAAATTATTTTTGCATTGAATTGCGTGGCTTTTCTTTGATAATGCGGCAACCATACATACACATAGAGCTTCATGGCACACTGGGATTGAAATTATTTAAAGTTTTTCCATGCAATTTAATGCAAAAATAATGTAAAATACGTAAAAAACCGGGTTTTAAAAGGTGAAAATCAAATATTGTGTGCCACTTAAGCTTTAAATCAAGAATTGTGTGCAAAAAGAGAATATTGTAAAAATAGGATTAGTTTAAATTTCAAGTCTGATAATGAATATCTCAAGAACGAAACGTTTCCCCAAAATTTTTGGAAAGATTCGTAATCGGCGCCCCAAAAACCCTATAAATTTCATCAAAATCGGAGTTGCCGCAGGTTTCTAGAAAATTACCAAAAAAAAAAAATGACAGCAGAAACGTCATAAAATAACAGGTAAGGTATTATTCTATTTAAAATGTCATATTCTCTCGAAATTAGATAAAATATACCGGTGGTGCCATTTATAATTTGAATATAGTAATCATGTTGGGTTAAACCGGAAGTCGCCGAAAAAAGTGAATAAATCAATTATTATACATAATTATGTTAATTTTTTTACAAAGTTTCATATTTTTGCCATAAAAAATAAAAAAGTTATAGGTGGCACCACCAGTGAGAAACACCCGGAATAGTATTTTATTTAAGTCAATTATTTAAACAGCCTATTAACATTGTATTTTTTTATCTTTGGACAATCCACGAAGGCTGAAAGCCTAAATACCAACGTACCGTGGGTGTCTTAAGCGAGGTAAGAGGGAGTTTGTTGACACGGGACTTAAAGACTTGAAGATATGGGGGAAGGAAAGACCTCCGCGGGCAGCAGGTTCCACAATCTAGAAACTCTAGGAATAAAAGAACGAACGAAATGAGAAGTTCGGGGCCTGTCCAATTGAACTGTATAGGGATGCATACGCGCGGCACCACGAGTATCTCTGTTGGGAGCTGCAAGAGGAGGGACTATACTGAATAATTCGTCGGAGCAGAAGCCGTGAAAGTATCTATAGAAGAGCGATAGATCTCCCACAGCTCGACGATGGGCAAGAGAAGGAAGTCTTTGAGTAAGTAAAGGGTCATTAATAAGACGAACAGCCCTTCTTTATATGGCATCAAGAATGCTGAGGATTGTAGGGGATGCCATTCCCCAGACATGAGAACAATATTTCAGAGAGGGTTGAATTTGGGACACATACAAAGTGTATACGTGTAAGTGTATAAAGAAAAAAATATTTTAATAAAAATATTTAAAAAATTAAATATTTGCTGCGGCTGCATTTTGTTATCACTTCTCGTAGGTCAATAAATCTTAAACTTATTACGCACTATTGCACAAGGTGCACAAATCGAAAATAACACCCTAAATTTAACAATTTACTTTACACTATGTTTAGAATACATGCTTTGTACTAACCAGTTGCCACAATATCGTCATAAAACTCTTGAGCAAAAGCTACTCCATACATAAAATATAATGCACAAGATAAAAGCTTCGGTAAATACATATTTTTCAAAACTACCTATAATACTTATGACTAAAATTTAAATGCTTTAAATGTTTATATAATACTCCCTACTTTAATTGCCTTTTTTTGTTCGACTTAAATAAATGAAAATTCCGCTTAACACAATTTAAAATAATTCATTGTAAAATCCCAATTATTCTTTACAAAAAAAGACGATTAAGAATAGAAGGAAGCACACTATAATAATTCTATTTCCATTAGCCCGCCATCAATTTTCTTGAAATAGACGTATTTTGTTTAATTCTTAGATAAATATTATGCAATTATTTTTTAATGGTATAATACGGATTAACTACCATCATGGTTAATTAGGAAAATTGTATGTACCTATTTTTATTGTGTGTAATACAGAGATATTTTTATTAAAAACTCCTAGTTAGATATACCTATGTACATGCTAGTAACCCAGTAAACACTATTTGTCGGCAATGTACATTTTTCATATTGGCATTGATGGTAAAGCATTGGCAATTGGTGGCAATATTATGCCAACATCTTATTCGCAATTAAAAGTCAACCCTAAATAAACACTTAATTGCCAATAAATTTTACATGCAGGCGAATTGCCGGCAAGCATACAAAAATGGCGGCATACCAATCCTGATTAAATAAAGCACGCGTTTTTGTTGCAGGCAAATAAATATTGGATTTTTGAAGGCAAACCTTCAACGCATATTCATACTTTTTAAACCATATTATTAACATTGGTATTTTACTAACATTAAGGCAATTTTTTTGATCTGTTTTATTTATATCTAATGACAGCTAAACAACATTATTTTGTTTTTTTACATAATTTAAAGGAAATGACCTTTTCATAACATTTTATTGTTAAAAATCATACAAATAAAAATTAGGTCAAACAAAATGTTTATTATGTATTTTGGAGCAAATAAAAATAAAATGATGGTAAAATTAGCTACGTTAATTTCGACCGAAGGTGATCGCTTTGTGCATTTGTTTTCTACGTGGGTTTCTAGCTTTTTAGTTTCTTTTTTAAAAAAAAGAGTTTTTTAATAGACATAATTAAATGTATTCATTACCTAATAAGTGTGTGTTGTGTGATTAATTGGTGATGGCTAGTCGAGAAGGCAAGATATTCAAGTAGACTGTTAGGAGCTGTAAACATTTTGTTTAAAATCTTATTAGAAGTTTTAAAGACGTGTTAATAAAAAATATTATATATATTTAATAGTTTTTTTGACATACCGATAGATGGCGTAATGGACAATAAACTACTACGTTTCTGCAATATCTTCGCTTTTTATCGTCTAAACCGTACCCATTAGACAAAAATAATTCGAGAGCGGTCTGCGGTAGGTGATCTCACTTAGCTTTGAAAAAATATCTTCGGCTAGTGTAAACATCTGCATCTCCGAGTTGGACAGTGTTCCGAGAGATGGTACTTTGCATTGCAAGGAAATTGCATGCAGTAAGGAGTTTTTTCCTATTTTAATTTTCAAATAAAATATTGCATCATTTAAGCTTTTAAAAAAGTATATGCGACAATTTTCGTCAATAAGACGTCAGCTTGCTGCTTGGGAGTATCTGCATTTGCCCACTTTCGTGTCTTTTTGATATCTTTTTGCCAATAACTTATTAATGACGGATGCCATCACATTATCTGCAACACGTGGCCTAATAACGGCCAATTGCTCACTTTCGCGTCTTTTTGATACCTTTTTCCAATGCCTTGCCATTAAAGAGTGTTGGCAGTGCCAGCAAATTAAATGTATAACGCCGGCAAAAAATGTTATATGGGAAGTAAGATAAAAATAATGGGACCGCTTGGGTCTTGGTCCCAAGTTGTAAACACCGAAATAAATAAGACAAATTGGCCAAATACCATATTTCTGATGGCAACTTAACTAGACAAGTATTAAAAAAAAAAAAACGATTTTTTGACGAATCTTAAATAAATACCAATTTGTTTGCAATCGGATTAATAATAAAAACATGTTAGTTAGTTTATAGTAAAATTTGTAGGTTAAGATATTATTCGTTATAAGCGTTTTACCATAACTTTAAATATTTTATTAAAAATATTTTTCTTTTAAATGTTTAATAGAACATTTAGGAATAAGAAATTTTACCTATTTTCTATATCCAAAACAATATACGAAAAAATATAGATACCAGTAACTGTACTTTTAATTTCTTAATTTAAAAATTAAAAATGGCACTAAAGTCAGTGGCATACATTTTTGTTAAAAATATTTGTTTATGTACCAGCCGAGACCCAACTAAATCTAAAATTTTTTATGTTATTAAAAATAGAAAACTTTAAAGAATGCTGGAACTCTTTTCTTCGAATACCATTTACCTAATAATCATGTTTTGATACTTTTTATACTTTAGAAGTTATTGTTTTTCTTTTATCTTTAGACAAACTACAAAGGCTAAAAGCCTAAATACTAACGAACCGTGGGTGTCTTAAGCGAGGTAAGAGGGAGTTTGTTGACACGGGACTTAAATACTTGAAGATTTGGGGGAGAAGGAAAGACCTCCGCGGGCAGCAGGTTCCACAATCTAGAAACCCTAAGGATAAAAGAACGAACAAAGTGACAAGTTCGGGGAATGTCCAGTTGGACCGTATAGGGATGCATACGCGCGGAACCACAAGTTTCTCTGTTGGGAACTGTGAGTGGAGGAACTATACAGGACAATTCTTCAGTGCAGAGGGCATGAAAGTACCTATAAAAAAGCGATAAATTCCCCACAGCCCGACGATGGGCAAGAGAGGGAAGTCTTTCTGTAAGTGATGGATCATTAATAAGACGAATAGCTCTTCTTTGAATAGAATCAAGAATACTTAGGGTTGTGGGGGACGCCATGCTCCAGATATGAGAACTATATTCCAAGGGAAGTCGGATTTCGGACACATATAAAGTGTATAAATTAGAAGCGGAAAAATACTTTTTGGCTCGAAAGAGAAATCCAAGCTTTTTGAAGCTGCCGTGGCCATAGATACAATGTGTTTATGCCAGTTAAGGTTACTTTCAAATGTGACGCCCACAAGATTAAAGGTGTCTTTGCTCTGTAGAACTTGGCCGCTCATAAGTAGAGAATGAGTATTTGATGACTCTTTTCGCGACAAGGAACATGATTGTGTTTTGGATGTATTAAAATGGGCGAGATTTTTGGCGCCCCAATCCAATATTAAATTAAGATCCTGCAAAAGAGATATCTGCATCGCTCTGCGTTTGTTTTCCAAATCAGGTTTAGTGATGGGTTTAGCAACCTGAAAACTGGAGTGAAGGGTACTATCGTCAGCGAAACTATGAATGGATTTAGTTGTGGACGAGAGAAGGTCATTGATGTGAAGAAGAAACAATGTTGGTGCCAGAATGGCCGTCCACAATAACTGATATACTTCGATCAGATAGATAAAACTAGAGAACCAAGTACAGAGTTTAGTTGGAAGACCATAGTTTATTAGGAAGTGCGGCATGCCAGACCTGGTCAAAAGCTTTGGATATATCAAGAGCAACGATTTGGGACTCACCTAGAAACTCAAGAGACTTATTCCAACAGTGTGATACGAAGGAAAGAAGATCTGCTGTAGATCTTTGTGGCGAAATCCATACTACCTGTGATGCAAAATTTTGTGTTTTTCTAAGTACTTAAGAATTTGTGAATTCATTAATTTTTCCATTACTTACAAAAACAGCCGGGGAAACATTCTTAGGTAGTAGTTATTTATAAATAACGTCCGTGGCAGCACTACCACGTTTTCTAAAAGGCGCTGTGAAATGCAAATACCACATGTTCCAGTGCTTGGACATCGTTGACGAAACACTGGAAAAGATGGATTAAGCAACTTATAACCGGACACCCACGGTACGCTGGTACTTAGGCATAAGCCTTCTTGGTAGTGGAGATGCCAGGGGGTTTCTCGAGCTTGGCTCCCCTAAAGATATGTAAAAGATTTTGGGGTGTGTTTTAAGTAAAAAGATGTGTTATCTTTTTTGGTCTTCAAAATTTTATGGCTCCAAAAACTCTTTTGGCACTCCCTAAAATGCCCGGCCTCATCTCGGCCACTCATAAAACGAAAAAATGGCTTCTATACTGCTTCGTGGGCTGCCACATAGAAAGAAGAACCAATAATCGTATTGCAATTACCAATATTTATTACCATTATACTATGGAACCATACTTAATTTTATCTTAAACATATTTACTTTAATTGTGCTATAAATGTTCCCATATAACCTATAAATCTTTCCAAATTAATTGCTTCTCTTAAAGTGCGATCGGTAGTTTCAGTAGTTTTCTATTTTTGTATTTTGTAAATATGCAAAGCTTATAACAGCACCGAAACTTGGATAACTTAAAAATAGCCGGCACACCGCGTTAGCGTCCGAAAATTCAGTTATTAATTCTCTGTGTTTTAAAACATGCACTTTTAGAACATGTAAATAAAAAGGTTTTGATTAAATATGTTTGGTGATTAACAAGGTTAAAACTAGTAATATAACCCTTTTAAATAGTGATTTAATTAGCCGGCAACAATGTCGCAATATCGTTCGGATCCAGAATCCTTGGATTTTGAAAAACCAAGTGCATGTTCGAACTTTCTTCATTATAGTTGGAAAACAATAACTTGTTTGTTTTCTCATGTGACTTTAATTTCCATGGTGGTTTCTTATTGTTATCTTGGTGCTGTGACGTTTGAATACCTGGAGGTTGGTCATGAGAAAGAGGTAAATGTCTTTAAGAAGCAGTTGTGTACAATAGACTGGGCCGGAAAAATCCACTTTTTTGAAAAATATATTAAAAATATTGTTTAAGGTGACATTAAAATATCGTTTAAGGTTAAGGTAATAAGGTTTGGGCCCTTAATATTAATATTTATAGTCCGGGAGGTAGCAACGTCGGAAAAACGAGAATTTTAGGTTGGCTGATTTTTTAATATGTTGTTCTCCCTCCTCTTTCAAGTAGATCCTTGGCTGTCTGGCTGACGGTAGCGGTTGCGTTGGCGCCCAGCTGTAATCTTGACTTTTGGAGTTGTCACTGATATGTCAAAAAATGTATATATAGGCCATATATTATATTTTCAAGTTTCATCAAAATATACCGTACGGTTCAAAAGTTAGAAGAAGGGCGACTGTATAATTAGTATTAATAAAAGTGTCTGGCAATAAAAAAATGTTTGGTAAACCTATCTAGAAGACAATAAATTAAAAATTATGTTTCTTAAAATGTTTTTAAAACCTTGGATTATTACCTGTATAGGTGGGATGCGAACTAATAAACGCAACCGCTACCGCCAGCCAGACAGCCCAGGGTCTATCCAGACGAGGAAGGAGCCCAGCAAACACTATTTGCCGGCAATGTACATTTTTCATATTGGCATTGATGGTAAAGCATTGGCAATTGGTGGCAATATTATGCCAACATCTAATACGCATTAAAAAGTCAACCCCAAATAAACACTTCATTGCCAATAAATTTTACATGCAGGCGAATTGCCGGCAAGCATACAAAAATGGCGGCATACCAATCCTGATTAAAGAAAGCACGCGTTTTTGTTGCAGGCAAATAACTATTGGATTTTTGAAGGCAAACCTTCAACGCATATTCATACTTTTTAAACCATATTATTAACATTGGTATTTAACTAACATTCAAGCAATTTTTTTGATCTGTTTTATTTATAATGGCGGCTAAACAACATTATATTATGTTTTTTTACATAATTTAAAGGAAATGGCCTTTTCCTAACATTTTATTGATACAAATCATGCAAATAAAAATTAAGTCAAACAGAATGTTTATTATGTATTTTTGAGAGAATAAAAATAAAATGATGGTAAAATTAGCTAGGTTAATTTCGACGATTTCGACCGAAGGTGATAAATTCAAATTTCCCGCTTAGCCGAAATACAAGATTTGACAATTTGACAGATGAGGCAACCTTGCTTTTGTTTGGCCGCTTTGTACAATTGTTTTCTACGTGGTTTTCTAGCTTTTTAGTTTCTCTTTTAGGAGACATAATTAAGTGTATTCATTACCTAATTAGTGTGTGTTGTGTAATTAATTGGTAATGTCTAGTCAAGAAGACTGTAAGAAGCTGTAAACATTTTGTTTAAAACCTTTTGAATTTGTAGTTACCTAAAAAATTATATGAAATCAGGGAGTTGCCTTATTAAAAGTTTTAAAGACGTGTTAATAAAAAAATTATGTATATTTAATAGTTTTTTTTGACATTTAACTCCTTTAAAATATTTTTCCCTATGTTTTGGATCTGAAAATTGAGTGTAAGTGTCCCTTTAATACTTACTATTTTAAAGTGTTTTCTTTTGATTTACAATTTTTCTTTTTAATTTTATTACGTACTTTTTATTTATTTATTTTTTAATTCTAATCTTAATTCTAAATTGTTATTTAACTTTTGGGACATTCAACTTATAAAACTTGCAATACTTATTTAATGATAAATGCCATTATCCTAAGCACATTATTTGCCAATAACTTATTAATGATGGATGCCATCACCCTAAACGCATTTTTGGCATAACTTATTAATGACGGATGCCATCACATTATCTGCAACACGTGTCCCAATAACGGATAAGTGCCCACTTTTGTGTCTTTTTGATACCTTTTTTCCAATGCCTTGCCATTAAAGAGTGTTGACAATGCCAGTAAATTAAATGTACAACGCCGGCAAAAATGTTATATGGGTATAGTCCGGAGGTAGCAACGTCGGAAAAACAAGAAATTTAGGTTGACTGATGTTGTTCTCCTTGCTCTTTCGGGTAGATCCTCGGCTGTCTGGCTGGCGGTAGCGGTTGCGTTGGCACCCAGCTGTGACCTTGACATTTAGAGCTGTCACGGAAGGTAAAAAATGTAGACAGAGGTCATATATTATCGTTTTAAGTTTCATCAAAATATACCGTACGGTTCAAAAGTTAGAAGGGGGCGACTGTATAATTAGTATTAATAAAAGTGTCTGGCAATAAAAAAAAATGTTTGGTAAACCTCCCATATAAATTTTTTGCCGGCGTTGTACATTTAATTTACTGGCATTGCCAATACTCTTTAATGGCAAGGCATTGGCAAAAAGGTATCAAAAAGACACGAAAGTGGGCGATTGGCCGTTATTAGGCCACGTGTTGCAGATAAAGTGATGGCATCCGTCATTAAGTTATTGGCAAAAAATGCGTTTAAGATGATGGCATCCATCATTAATAACTTATTGGCAAAAAGATAACAAAAAGACACAAAAGTGGGCAAATGCAGATACTCCCAAGCAGCAAGCTGACGTCTTATTGACGAAAACTGTCGCATATACTTTTTTTTTTTAAAAGCTAAAATGATGCAATATTTCATTTGAAAATTAAAATAGGAAAAAACTCCTTACTGCATGCAATTTCCTTGCAATGCAAAGTACCATCTCTCGGAACACTGTCCAACTTGGAGATGCAGATTTTTACACTAGCCGAAGATATATCTTTCAAAGCTAAGTGAGATCACCTACCGCTCTCGAATTATTTCTGTCTAAAGCGAAGATATTGCAGAAACATAGTAGTTTATTGTCCATTACGCCATCTATCGGTATGTCAACAAAACTATTAAATATATAAAATATTTTTTATTAACACCTTTTTAAAACTTTTAATAAAGTTTTAAACAAAATGTTTACAGCTCCTAACAGTCTACTTGAATATCTTGCCTTCTCGACTAGCCATCACCAATTAATCACACAACACACACTTATTAGGTAATGAATACATTTAATTATGTCTATCAAAAACTCTTTCTTTAAAAAAGAAACTAAAATGCTAGAAAACCACGTAGAAAACAAATGCACCATGCGGTCACCTTCGATCGAAATTAACGTAGCTAATTTTACCATCATTTTATTTTTATTCGCTCCAAAATACATAATAAACATTTTATTTGACCTAATTTTTATTTGCATGATTTGTATTAATAAAATGTTAGGAAAAGCCATTTCCTTTAAATTATGTAAAAAACATAAAATAATGTTGTTTAGCTGCCATCATAAATAAAACAGATCACAAAAATTGCTTTAATGTTAGTTAAATACCAATGTTAATAATATGGTTTAAAAAGTACGAATATGCGTTGAAGGTTTGCCTTCAAAAATCCAATATTTATTTGCCTGCAACAAAAACGCGTGCTTTATTTAATCAGGATTGGTATGCTGCCATTTTTGTATGCTTGCCGGCAATTCGCCTGCATGTAATCAGCGGCAATTAAGTGTTTATTTAGGGTTGACTTTTTAATGCGTATAAGATGTTGGCATAATATTGCCACCAATTGCCAATGCTTTACCATCAATGCCAATATAAAAAATGAACATTGCCGGCAAATAGTGTTTGCTGGGTATAGTCCGGGAGGTAGCAACGTCGGAAAACGAGAATTTTAGGTTGGCTGTGACCTTGACATTTAGAGCTGTCAGTGATATGTCAAATAATGTAGACATAGGTCATATATTATCGTTTCAAGTTTTAGCAAAATATACCGTACGGTTCAAAAGTTAGAAGGGGGAGACTGTATAATTAGTAATGATAAAAGTATCTAGCAATAAAAAATATGCTTGGTTAACCTATCAAAAGACAAGAAATTAAAAATTAGGTTTCTTAAAATGTTTTCAAAATCATGGATTATTACCTGTATAGGTAGGATGCGAACTAATAAATGCAACCGCTACCGCCAGCCAGACAGCCCAGGATCTATCCAGAAGAGGAAGGAGAATACCATAATATCAAAAAAATCAGCCGACCTTGACCTTTTCCGAAAACTTTTCTACGTCATATACTATTAGAAGTCTAAAGCGGGGTTTACACGGTCATGCAAAACTATCACACCTATCAAAAAGTCAAAGCTCGCGCGCGAATTTGACCGTGTGTGATAAAAAACTACCACATCTGGCTTGGCATGCGACTCGATGTCCGAGTTTGATTTTTAGTGGCGCGCGTCGTGCAAACTTGTGCATGTGTAGGACACGGCAGTTAACGTTTCAGTTTAGAAACGTCGTTTACGGGGTTATATTGTTGGTTTTTAGTTAACAAAATGGCTCTTTGGCGGCAGGAAGATATATTGCGTGATTTTATAGATATGTACCAAGGTTATCCATGTTTTGGAAAGTTAAAAGTAATGAATACATTGAAAAAATATTTTTGCTGAATTACGCTTATGTTCAAGTTGATCGCACTACCAGCTGCCAAAACTGACGCTGATCTGACAGGTACATCTGAATCGTGTGTATGAAAAGCTTCATTTAACATGTTCTTTCATGCAAATGCGTTTCAGGTTTGCATGACCGTGTATACCCCGGTTATTATTGCGACTAATAGTTTATTGACATCAATCTTCACCAACACACATTCCTAAAAAAATTAAATCCCTACAAAAAACTCTCTTAGTAAAATTATTGTCGTTAAATAAGTCGTTTCCGTATAATCAGACTTTGAATAATGAACTGTTTTTTTTTTTAATTTTGAGTTGAATGTTTCGTTACTACAACAAAAATATTGATATCTTAATTAAACCAATAAATAATTTAAATAAAATTTGATGCGCTACAAAGCAGGTATCTTCACATTTTTTTAAAAATTACTCCTTCAGAAGTTTTGATCTTTTGGATTCAACTTCAACGTCGAATAACCTTTGAAGAAGTGAAGTTATTAAAAAATGTTAGGAGACTTGTTTTTTTGTAGTAAATTTTCTTTAAAAATATGTATTGAGTTTATTATTGATATTTGTAGTGGTAACAAAAATCCAAACTCAAAAAACAAAATTTAAAAAAATAACGTTTGAAGCTCAATTACATGGAAACGGCTTATTTCATGATAGACAATTTATAAAATAATATTTTATTTTCTTTAAAATTTAATTTTCTTTAAAATGTTAGTACAAATTTTCTGATCAACTATTTGCGAGTTTTGCATAAAAACAGATTGCTCTTAAAAAATGTTAGTCGCGGTGATAGTCCTTTTAATAATAAAATTAAGGACTTTTTTATTACCATGAATGATATTTTAACAGTGGCTTTTCAGAAAAAAAAACCTTTCTTTTTGCTCAGTCTATACTTTGGGCACTTTATATTGATAATGAATATAGTGTATCTCAAAGTATATCGCTTTGGCTTTTGACGGGCAATACCCCAATAAACCTTTAATGATTTATGACCTATTGTTATTGGGCAAACCTGAGTTCATAATGACTGGGGTGGGCCAGGTATAAATATCTCTTGAGTTTTGACCATTTATATAACTATTTCTGCTAATAATTTAGTTGTAGTGTTGAATAACCGTTTTTACTATGCGTTTCTGAAAAAGTTGTTTTACGGGAATACATATAACTATGTCGCGTCGAAATCATTTGTCATTAGATGCAAAACAGGTTGTCAAAAATGTGTATGAAACTTTAATCAGTAGGGGACTTAAACAAAAAGCTTTAAAATAAACCTGTCTACTTACAAAAACTCCAATATCGTCAATAAGGGATATTATTAATAGTGAAGAATTGAACAAAAGAAAAAGCGTAGTGATTTTCGATCTCACCGTATAGACAATAGTGATCAAGACCTAATAAGAACGAAAATATATTGTCTTTATGAAAGCGGAGTTGTTCCTACCTTGGATAAACTGAAAACGAAGCTAGAAGAAGACGACACTAATATAAATATTAGTCGTGCCACCCTCCATAAAGTTGTTTGTAAAATGGAATTTAAATACCGCAAAATAGACAAAAGACAAGTAGTAATGGAATCGCACAGATTACGCACTTGGAGATTTAATTATCTTCAAGAAATTAAAAGATATAGGTTAGAAAACAGATCCATAATTTACCTTGATGAAACATGGTTCGATACACACGACACGGTATTCAAAGGATGGGTGGATTCCAGTTAAAACTGTTAAAAGAAAGCATCTTCAAATAAAGGAAAACGCATTACCATAATACACGCTGGTTCAGAAGACGGATTTGTCTTAAACTGTTTGCTATTGTCTGCAAAGAATATTAAGGATTCTAGCTTGTATTATCACGAGGATACAAGAGCAGAACTTTTTGAAAACTGGTTTCAAAATTATCTTTTAAAAAATATTCCAAACAACAGTGTTATTGTCATAGATAACGCAAGCTACCATAGCCGTCTGCTACATAAAGCACCAGCTTCATCCAGTTCAAAAGTGAAATCCAGGAAGATTTGTTAGAAAATGATATTTATTTTAAATTCAGTTATAAAAAAGCGCAACTTTTAGAAGTTATAAATTCATATGCAATTAAAAACAATATGTATGTGACAATTTGGCTGAACAGGCTGGGCATACTGTCTTACGTCTTCCTCCGTATGACTGTATGTTTAACCCCACAGAACATTTGAGGAACCAAGTAAAATCAAAGATCAGAGCAGAAAATGTTACACCTACCTTATGTCCCAGTATTATAAATTTAATAAAAAATGTAATTACTAATATACCAGTTGAGAGCAGAAAATTTCAGTACAGCACATAATAAAATTGAGGAATCTTACATTTCTGTACAAAACAACATAAATCGTATTGTAATTAATCTCAACGAAGACTCTGATAGTGAAACCGAATTAGATTTAGATATTTAGATAAAAATGTAATTACGTATAGGTAATATAGTTATAAATTTATTTAAAATTATTAAAACTTTGCATATATTTAATTTCTTAATGTAATTTTAAGATTAAACCTACTTAAATAAACAATAAATTATAAATCTTTTTATTATTAGAGTCCGTCCCTGATGTTCTGCCCTTTAATACCTAGTGATTCGCAGTTTTATTGCTGTCGGCAGGTATACTGCCGTCAAAAGCAAAAGCGATATACTTTGGGATATACTATACCTAGTAAGTAACTCCAGTTACTGTCTTTTTAAACCAATGAAATCCATTTTTTGTTGTGCCAACTAGGGTTATTGACTTTTTAAAACCAATGAAATTTATATTTTGTTCAGGTGTTTTTCTCCATTTATAGTGCCCAAAGTATAGGGTCGATGTGGTCTGATAATATGACGTACTTTTACAAATTTATTAAATTTTCTTTAAGGTGAAAAAAACAATTTTGCGCATTCGAGACAACACAACTCTTCATCTGTGGAACTTCACCCAAGAAATGGATGCATTAAAAGAAGAACACTTTGTTCCCGTTGCTGAAAAGTACCTTAAAGATTTTGAAAATTCTCTTCTAAAGGCAATGGCCAAAGATGGGTGGGACGGTGAAGAAGATCCAAGTAAGGTGCAGTGGACAATGGCTGGGGCCTTGTTTTATTCTATTGTGGTTATCACAACTATAGGTAAAGTGTGGTAGTTCTAGGTAGTTTTGGTTAGTCCTTTGGTTATACAGTGTGATTCAAAAATCGATCACTAAACTTAAGGGGTGATTCTACTTGACAAAATAAGGGTAGAGCTTCATATAAATTTTTTTCAAAATGTTATTTGTTTTCGAGTTACAAGCCGTCAAAGTTCAATTTTTATTTTGGTTTTTTCGCCATATTGCACTTGTGTTTTAACCAATCCAATTGATATTTGGCACACAAATCGAGCTTTGCAGATTCTAAAATTTTAAGACAAAACTATTTTTTTAAATACCGCCAGAGGGAACTTTACCTAAAACTTAAAATTTATTTACATCATAACTTTTTATTTATATTATATCGTATTTTTCCAACATCTCGAGGGCTCATTAAAATGATTTGCTGCTATTTATGTCTATTTGTTAGACACACATGCCGAATTCGTCAATTCGTTGCCGAAAAATCTTTTTTTCGGGATCTCAGTTCGCGAAATGTGTAAATCGGCTTAAAAGATTCCGAAATAGAACATATTTTTGGCAACTGATCATTTGGCTTTGATCATATTTATCGCGAATTGAATATTTATTTCGGCAAATTGACGAATTCGGCAAATGAGTCTAACATATCCACCTAAACGAAATTTTTAAAATAGCTGGAAAAAAATTAAGTTGACAGTAGGGAAC
>JACEGR010007892.1:0-43227 GCA_014170235.1 Listronotus bonariensis
AAAAAGAATGACTAAAATCAAACCACTAGAAGCCGAGATATACGTTAAAAACTGTTAAGGCCCTATTTACTCTCAAATAACATAATTATTAAAAATTTTAGTATTAATATTTGTAGATTTATAAAAATTAAATTATTAGCAAAAGAACAACTAAAATCGGTCTACTAGAAACCGAAATATACGTTAAAAGCCTTGGCCCCAATTATACCCTCGTTTGGCGTTTTAATTATCATATCCCCAATGGCCTAGTGGTATATGGCGTTGGATTCTCACACAGGTGGTCAGGTGTCATGGGTTCGACTCCCAGCGCCGGCGAGACTTTTTAATTTATAGGTGATGACGTCTGGTCCCAATTATACCTCGTTTGGCGTTTTAATTATCAAATCCCCAATGGTCTAGTGGTATATGGCGTTGGATTCTCACACAGGTGGCCGGGTGTCATGGGTTCGACTCCCAGCGTCGGCGAGACTTTTTTAATTTATAGGTCGTTTCAATTTTAAGTTTAGGTGATGACGTCATCGATGGTTAGTTACCCCTATCTAGCACGTGGTGACTTAGGGCATAAAAATTCTAATTTTGCGTTAGGGGTTGAGATGGCCATAAAATTGTGTTTTCGAACCTTAAATTTCTCCTATATAAAAATACATAGTAAAAACTACCCTTCTGATGTTAGAACATACATTGCTCTTCTACTAAGCTGATGGTTATCCTGTTTGTTAGTGAACACAAGGTATGTTTCAAATGGGCCTGCCATGTCAAATGGCGGGAAATAAATGGGCGTGCCATGGGAACTGTCAGTAGTGAAAGTGAAGGTTATGCGTAACACCAGTAGCAGGTCTTGGTTTGACAGCCGACAATTTATGCATTGCATCGATTGTAGAATTATTTTGTTTTCTTTTTGGAATTTCTGGTAGCTACGAGCTCGATTATCCAGATTTTCCGCCGACGAAGCCCTGGAAAGCATAGTCCGGAAGGGATAGAGTGGTGGATTGCACCTAAAGGGACCAAACCAAGAAAGAAAAATAGAATAGAATAGAATAGAAAAAGCCTTATCATATTAAATATTCCTTACATTGATTGCGGGAGAAGAAATGAAAGGAGAGAGGAAATGTAGTATGTAAGGTTTTTTCTCCTTCTTCCGCAATAGTTGTAAGGAGTGAAAAAGAAAAAGATTCTCCTTCCCTTTTCTACTGTCATTTTTCTTCTTATTCCTGATTACCTTTCACTTTACCGGGGGTCAGGAATTTTTAGGGAGGACCCGGGCCAACCCTGGTCCTCCTCTGGCGCCGCTACTAGATTAATAACTTATTATTTCAGAAAAAAAAAAAGGAAAACAAACGGAGTTTCAAAATTCAGTAAAAAGAAGAATCAATTTTTCTGGATTTGGTTTTAAAGTTGGTTTACGATTACGTCATTTTGCCATCTATCATTACTGCTCGTTCTATACTAGGGGGTCGTAGGACTGTTGCTTTGTTTAAATAACAAAATTCAACCAAACATGTAAAGGGTTGAAAAGGATAAATCGTAAAATCTTAGTTGCTCTATTCATCTTTAGTAAAAAAAAAGCCCGATGTAAAATAATACGAGGGAACAACAATATCTTGTAAGTCTTGTAAATTTTTGATGAACTCAACTGCAATTGGACATTTTTAAATAAATTTTAAATTGATCTTACTAAAAAAATTAAATATGAAAATTATTTTGTTTCGTCTTTTATAAAAATAGTTTTTAAAACAGGTTGCTATTTTAATTTTTTAACACATTTTTTGTTTTGTTGTACAGAGTGTCCTGATTTCGTTGCAGGGTATCTTGAGTATTATTAGAGACTAGCCGACCGTTACCACTTCGTTGGCCGTTAATTAAATTTTTTTGAACTTTTTTTAAATCATAATATAATGTAGCCTATAGCATTCCTAAATAGTGTAGCTTTCTGACTGTGAAAGAATTTTTATGGTGTATTTTGTATTTCCAAAAATAAGCCCTCAATCACAAACAATTAAAGTTACAAACTCTACTTTTTTATTTATAATATTAGTCAATGGTACCGAAATGTGGGTAAATCGCAAGGAAAATAAACTTTTTAATAAGGAGCGCGAGGATGTAATCTTTTCTCGTAATTATTTGTTTACAATCGTACTGAAAAAAAATTTCAGGGTTTTGGTAGTATTTTTTGCTTATTGGTCATTTGACTTTTATATATGTTTAGTTTTTACTGTTTATAGTTAAATTGAGAAGTTATTTTTTTTTATGTTTTTTAGTGATTTTATTTTATGGTATGCAAGTATAGGTTTATTTTGTCAGATAAAAAAATATTATGGCAAAAAGGTAACGTCACAAACATAACCTATATTTTCGGACAAAAATAAAAAATCGAGCGCTCCTTATTAAAAAGTTTATCTTCCTTGGGTAAATCGTACTCCTTTCCTAGCATCGCGCGAGATTTCTACACAGAGTCGAAATTATTCCCCTGCCAAGCGACGCGCAGACCTAACCACAGTAAAGAATATTATAAAATACACACAAGTTGTGTGTGGCAGGGCAATAAGTTCCTCTTGATTTTGTTGACGCTCGCATCGCGGCTGAATACCACGTAATTCAAAATTGTCAGCTAATAATTTTTTATTAGGATTAGATAAGTATTCAAAAATTCTTTTTACTCAGAAAGTCATTTTGCGGTTCCTTATATTCAAACTGCTTCGAATATGTAAACCTATCCCTGAAAGCATTGGTTTCTGAGGTCGTGGCGGCTATATCAGAAACTGTGGACTCTTCATCCGATACATCTACATATTTATCAGAAGTGTCTATAATCGGGGTTGATTGTACTAACTCTAGTGCCTCTATGTGAGGCCTCACCCCCTTGAGGTGAGGGAAATCCCACCTTCCTCCCGGTGAACCCGGAAGTTTGTTCACCTCCCCAAAGAGTTAGTAACGATTTTATTTGGTGGGGTTGTTGTGCCTTGGGGATGAAATATGTTTGTGGAAGCAACGTGTGCTTCATCTGAAATATTTAAAAGCGCTTCAAGAATGTTTTGTTCCGCCATTGTGAACAAAATTAAAGAAGATGTTTAAAAATGGAAAATTTTGGCACTAAGAAGAAAAATTAAAGCAAGTCTGCTTTTTAAGGGTTGGGGGAAAAGTCCTTACGTCTTTTAGAGCTCTTTACAATTTAGAAAAAACTAAAATCTAAATTTACAATTCAAAAATAATAAGTAAAAACTTTAAACACTAAAAGTTATTAAACACTATTTGTTTAAACTATAAGTCAGTTCAGACCCGGTTCAGACGGTAAACTGGCAATTTTGTGGTCTCCCGCTATTGGTCCAAATGGCCTTAAGGACTACCCACTTTTCCCTGAGTATAAATTGAGCAGTTTTTGCTGCGCTAGCTTCATTTTCATGCGGATTCCCGAACCAAAACGTATTGCAAGTCGGTTTTAATTATGCATTTTATTTTACGATGTTTTCTGAATTATTTTAAAAAGAAAGTCGTAAATATTTTATGGTATTTTACTCGTGAAACTTACTTTCACGACAATTTACTAGCCGACATGCTTCGCGACCAATCGCCATGCTGTGTGATGCAAGTGCGATGCTAAGGAAGGGGCACCATTTACCCACATTTCAGCAGCTCTAAATTTGTATAAACAAATATCAAAGGAAAAATCTACTAAAAATAAGTAAATTCGTTGCTTTCTTCTTATCCCGGCTCGCGTGACAGGCAGAGCATTCTACTAGTGGACCACACGTGCTTACACATGCATAACCTGTTTATAATACTAAGTGTAGGTTGATATACATATGTCAATATTTTTCTTTGAATTTTTAAAATCATTATACAATACAGACCAAAGCACACCTGAATAGTGTAGCTTTCTAATTGTAAAGTTTTTATAATCGGCTTAGTATTTCCGAAGATTGGGCGTTACAAAGTTATAGTTTATTCAAGATAGCCGACCCGTGCCAACTTCGTTGGGCGTAAATATCCGAACTTTTTGTTTATTCATGATAAAATATAGCCTATAATACTTCTGAATAGTGTAGCTTTCTGATTGTAGAAGACATTTTTTGATCAGTTTAGTATTTCCAAAGATTAGCGGCTGAAATATTAAAAGGATATTAAATTGAGAGAAAAACAAAAGATTAAAATGCAAAAATAAAACGGAAATAATTTATTTGTAATATAAAGGAATTTAGGGGAATAAATTATGTAGTACACTGCTTTTAAATATCGTTAAATTTATTTACAATGTATTTTTATAAATGTAAAAAGGATTTATGTTTAAATATTTTGATGATTTTGTAAAGTGTGTAAACACTTCTTTACATTTTGTTTACATTTATAACAGAATATATTATTGGGTTTGGCACTGAATTTTATGTGTAATAGCAAATGTAATTTAAATAACTTTAAGAGGTTTCAAAGTTCAAACATGGCAGTAGGCTGCAAACCACCGACGACAGCGGCAGAGCCATTCACATTTTACCATCAACACTACTACTTGCTCCCCCATATTTAATGAAATTGCAGTAAATATAAGTCTGTAATACGACGCTAACGAACTTCAGGCCCCTACGGAAAAATGGATCTTGGGGGAGGGGCAAGAAAATAAAAAAAAAAGATTTTTTTACCTATAAAAACATTTAAAGCAGAAAAAACATACAAAATGACATGCCACCCCAATAACCATATTTATTCCACCTAATACCATTATTCATAAAAAAATAATATTATACATTACATCACACAAAAACTTTTAACAACTTCTTACTTTTTAACATACATTACTAAAGGGGGCCAAATGTAAAAAGAAAAGCCAATAATACCCTATTTACAAACACAATTTCTGCCTAAAAAAGCCTTTTACACCCCTTCTGGGAGGAAATTGCTCCCATTGCCCCTACCCTCCGTACGGCCCTGACGAAGTCAATTTTGTCCGAAAATATTTTTTTCCTGCCTGTTAAACAATATAAAAAAAACTGACCCAATATATTTTTACAAATAATTTTCATAAACATTATAAATAAAATACTTTTTGTAGTCATTATAAACAATCATCCATTTTTAGGTACATTAATTTATTTTTATAAGGATTAAAAAAAAACTAAAATTCCATTCCATGAATATAGAATAGCTGCCCCAAATATGAAATATTATAAAGACCATTAAAATTTAAACTTAACTAACAAGAAACTCTTTGGAAACTTTGGTATAATATAAAAAGCAACAAAAAATATTTGCAAAAATCACAAATCCAGGCGTCAGACTTTGGTCCAGCGGAATTATAATTTGCTTAAAGCTCACACCTACGGCACTGGTTCCATGTTTTCCCAAGAGCATTTTTCGAAAACAGCATGCAACATACTTCCTATTAAGGCATCGTTATACTGTCTGTATCAAACAGCACCAACTCATCATCTGAATCAGACATGGGCTTAAACTTTTTTTTTTGCTATTTTAGTTTTGATTTATTCTTGTTCGCTTTTTAATTTTTCTTCTTTGCAAATTTATTTTCTCTTTTTCTTTGTCTTTTTAGAGATTGTTTTTGCAAGATCAGATCTGATTACTGGTGTAACAGTTTTTTTAAAATCTTTGGACAATCTACGAAGGCTAAAAGTCAAAATACTTACGTACCATGGGTGTCATAAGCGAGGAAAGATGAAGTTTTTTGACAGGAGACTTAAATAGTACTTGAAGATTTGCGGTTCTACAATCTAGAAACTTTAGGAATAAAAGAACGAACAAAGTGTGAAGTTCGGGGCCTGGCCAGTTCGACCATATAAGGATACAAACGTGTGGCACGACGAGTTTCTCTATTGGAAACCGTAAGTGAATTAACTATACTGGACAATTTCTTGAGAGCAGTACCTATAAAAATGTGATAACCCCTCACAGGCCGACGATGAGCGACAAAAGACGCTTTTCTGTAAAATTTTCGAGAAAAGTTGAAAAAACTGTTTTTCCGGTTTTTAATTTTTATCTTTAACACAAATGGTTTAATTAGGCTGAAATTTAAAGCAAATATACTTTTTATCATTTTTAATATACTGGGCTCATTTTTTCCGTTATTTTGTTAACTTTTAATAAATGCAAAAAAATACTTCAAATAAAAATTGAAAAAGAAATATTAAAAACACAAAATATTGACATTTTTTATTGTACTCTTACATTGTGTTATTTTTGTCGAAAAATTAATAAAATTGTAAATTTTTAAAAAATGTACAAACATTTTTAAATGTAAAACTTGGATTACAGGTATACAGTGTGACCCAGAATTGCTGTTACAAGAGGACAAATGAAACAAAATTTTGCTCCTATTGGTAATATACAGTGCAAGTTATAACTAAAAATATGAAAAATAACCTAGTGTAAAGTACTTTTATTTTTTAAAAATAGAAAAAAATTGTATAAGTAAATATTATAGAGAATTAAATTCAACATTAAAATTTGTGGTTAAAGCATTACAGAAAAAAATGTTTATTGTCAATTTTTTTTTACATGTTGTGCACTTAAATAAGCAGGCAGCACACTATCGCGAAAATAAACAGAATAGAAGCGAACAGAAATTTTTAAAGCATATAACTTACAGTGAGTTTCTCGGTATTCTGATCCGCGATAGTGTGCGGACTCCCATTTAGTTATGTGGGATTCGTAGGGTTTTCGTGATTTTAAAAAACAAACTACGAAAATTATAATGCGCTGGTTATTTAATTTAACTAAGTGACTAATATTAACAAACTTATGTGACAATAAATTTAGAATACTTCCGGAACCTTTACAAAGAAAAAATAAAAATGTATTGTTCTTGTTTGAGTTCTATTTAAAAACTAACACTGGAAACCTTAGCCGTAGCGTCCGGTAACGCGTTTTTCCGCGCTGATTGGCGGGCGGCACTCTTTGTTACCCGGTGAAGTCCCGCGAACTTGCTCCTCGCGAAGTCGTCATTCTTAGAAGGCAGCGGCGCGGTTGCTAAATGTTTATTTATTATTTAGTTGAGAACACAATGGCGTAGACTCGACATACCGCCGGCCTTGAAAGATTGTGCTTTCAACACAAATTAAATATGTTTATTAAATGTCATTGTCTTCCATAGGGATGACACACAATTTTGTAATAGCACGCTTATACAGCCCGTCACTTGTTTTTAACAGAACTACGCGCACCAGTCCATCGTCACCCGTAAACACTTGTACTATACGTCCCATTTTCCAAGCATTTGGAGGAACATTATCTTCTTTTAACACTACAAGGGTGCCGATCGAAAAAAGTTGATTAATATCGGATCGCCATTTGGACCGTTGTTGCAACGAATTTAAATAATCGCGCGACCACTTAGCCCATAACTGTTGTACTAAAAGTTTCATGTGTCTATATCGGGAAACTAGTGTATGTCTGTTATTAGGCACTGGAACCTCTGGCAACGACAATAATGGACGGCCTATCAGAAAATGTCCTGGTGTTAAAACTTGTAGATCATCTGGATCTTCCGTAAGTGGTACTAAAGGCCGTGAGTTGACAATAGACTCTACTTGAGTAAGAATAGAATAAAATTCTTCGTATGTTAAATTTACATTTGAGAGGACACGTTTAAGATGAAATTTTGTGAGTCTTACAGCTGACTCCCATAAACCTCCGAAGTGAGGCGCTCGAGGCGGTATAAAATGCCAGCTTATTTTATTGTCAACTAAAAATTGCTTTACCTTAGGATCATTTATCTGATTTGAAATTTCAGACAACTGCTTATTTGCCGAAACAAAATTAGTACCGTTGTCCGAATATATGTCGGAACACAATCCGCGTCTAGCAATAAAACGTTTAAAAACGTTTAAAAACCCTCAGCAGAAAGATCACTTACTAACTCCAAGTGCAATGCCTTAGTAGTAAAACAAATGAACACACAAATGTAAGCTTTAATAAGTGTTTTATTGCGAAGTTTGCTATTTTTAATTAAAAATGGACCAGCGTAATCAAGACCACATATTTGAAATGGTGGAGAAGGAGTAACGCGTGACCTTGGTAACTCACCCATTTTTTGAAATATATTTTGCGGATTGGCTCGGAAGCAGGTAACACAATTGCGTAAAATATTACGTGTAATTTGTCGCCCTCTTAATGGCCAATATTTTGTACGCACAATTGATAATACAGCTTGTGGACCTCCATGTAAATTTTTTAAATGTTCGTGTCTAATAATTAATGTTGTTAAATGATGTTTTGCCGGAATGATAACTGGGTGTTTATTTTCAAAATTTAAATCTGAAAATTTTAACCTACCACCGACTCGTATAATATCATATTCGTCTAAATAAGGATTAAGAGGTAATAATTTACTCTTCTTAGACACAGAACCAGTTTTTCTTAGGGATTGCAAATCGCCAGCAAAACACTGTTGTTGAACGATTTTAATTATTATTTTTGAGGCCCTATCGACTTCATCTATAGTAAGAGGACCTGAAATTCTTAATTCGGGTTTGTTTAAAGCATTATTTTTAAAGCGGTTTATGTATGCAATAACTCTAAATAATTTTGTAAGACTAGAAAATTTCGAAATTATGTAATTATCAGTCGTCTTACAAGAAAGTGTGACTGTATTTGTTTTGACTTCAGGCAAGTCCGAGGTATTATTAGTAAATTTTGAATTTGGCCAAAAATCTATAGCCAACGAAAGCCACTCAGGCCCATTAAACCATATGGATAAATTTTGCATATCATCAGGATTTAAACCACGAGATATAAGATCCGCGGGATTGCATTCAGTAGGAACATGTTTCCATACTGCATTAGAAAAATTTTGTATTTTAGCAACTCGGTTTGCTACAAAAAGTTTAAGTTTACTTGGATATGTTGCAATCCATGCCAAAACAATAGTGGAGTCACACCAAAAATAAACTTGATTAATATTTAGGTTGTTAAGAGAATCAATGACTGCTTGAGCGAGTTTACTAGCAAGTAATGCTGCGCATAATTCCAATCTGGGCAAAGTTACAACTTTCAATGGTGCTACTCGTGACTTCGCACAAACTAATCGAACTAAAACATTGCCATCTTGATCAACTGATCTTAAATAAATACAAGTTCCATAACCAGATTGAGAGGCATCAGAAAAACAATGTAATTGAATATTTTTTGGTGTATTTACTAAGAAATGGCGAGGAATTTTAATTTTATTTAAACAGCTCAAAGTATTGTGAAATTGTATCCACTTTAACCCTAAATCTTCGGGTATTGGATCATCCCATCCAATCTTTAATTGCCATAAGGACTGTAACATAAATTTAGCCTTTATTATGACAGGGCCGATTAAACCAAGTGGATCAAAAATTTGACTAATGACCGAAAGAATCTTTCGTTTTGTAATATTACAATATTTATTTTTATTAGCATTTACAGTATATTGAAAGTTGTCTTCATTCGGGTTCCAAAGAACGCCTAAAGTTTTAGAATCTTGTATATCTTTAACAATATATTGTGAATTAGTTGACTGATTATTATTTTGTAAATATTCTAAGACACGTTTATCATTTGAAGTCCACTGACGCAAATTAAAGGTTGCTGACGCTAAAATATTATTAACATTTTTAATAAGTGCTAAAGCAGATTCTAATGTATCACTCCCGTCTAGCCAATCATCCATGTAAAAATTGTTTTGAATAGATTGTGATTCAGTGGCAAAATTTGACTCATTATCTAGAGCTAACTGTTTAAGACATCTAGTAGCTAAAAATGATGCAGGAGCAGTACCATAAGTTACTGTAGTCAATTTATAATGAACGAGAGGTTGACATGGGTCTGAACGCCAAACTATACGTTGATAATTGCAATCAGTTTCATCTACCTGTACACAGCGATACATTTTCGCGATATCCGCTGTAAAAACTACATTATGACTTCTAAATCGAAGCAAAATTGAAAATATCGAACTTTGAATACAAGGCCCCACCTTTAATACGTCATTTAACGACAAATTTGAAGTAGTTTTCGCGCTCGCATCAAAAACGACGCGTAGTTTGGTTGTTAAAGAATTTTCTTTCAAAACACAATGATGTGGTAAATAATAATTTTGAATATCCTTTGCTTCATTATCTACATTAATAGGCACCATGTGGCCTAAATTTGCATATTCTGTCATAAAATCGCAATATTTTTCCTTTAAATCAGGATTTTTATTAAATTTGTTTTCAAGAGATTGAAAACGTTTTATAGCCATTTCCTGAGAATGACCCAAATTTGTATAGGTGTCTTTAAACGGCAATTTAACTACAAATTTACCTGTGTCATCTCTTTTAAATGTATCCTGAAAAAATTGTTCACATTCTTGTTCCTCTTTAGAATATATTTGTTGTTTTATAGGACATTCTTCAATAGTCCAAAAAGATTCTAACTGTTTTTCTAAATCGGAATTGTTTAAAAAATAACAATGCGTATTATTTTGATCTTGTTGGATCAATGATCCGGAAATCACCCAACCTAATTTAGTATTTTGAATAATAGGCATATTTTTACCAAGTTTAATTTGATCTCTTAGAAGTAAATTGTAAAATATATTTGCCCCAAGTAAAATATCGATTTGAGCAGATTGATTAAAATTAGGATCTGCCAATTTTAAATTTTCGGGAATTTTTAAATTAGAACAATCAAATGTATTTTGCGGAATACTATCCGTAATTTTATCGATAACCAAAAACTGTAAAGTAAACTCATTTGTAAAAACTCGAGATTTTATCTTTGTTTTAACACATTGACAAATATTACTTACAGCCGAGTTTATACCTACTACAGATAAATTTATTTTATTTGTTGAAAGACCTAATTTTTCTTGCAAGTCTGCAGTAATAAAATTACTTTGAGACCCGGAGTCCAATAAAGCACGACAAACAACGGGCTCATTGTTTTTATTAAAAATATTTACCAAAGCGGTCGATAAAATTGTTAAAGAATTATTATGACTGTAAGTATTTACAGTGTTGTCAGATGTTTTATTTTGTTGAATATGAGTGTTTGGTTTATTTGAATTTGTTGTGTTATTTTTATTTTGAATTTCTGGATTTTGAGAATTATCAGAATTTCTAGGATTTGTTAATGAGTTTTGTGAAGGTTTATTTTCTTGACCTTGATATGACTGAGTAGACTGTGAAGTGAAATGCAATAAAGAATTATGTTTTTTATTACATTTTTGACAAGCCCTACTTTCGCATTCTATCGGACCATGTCCAAGGCGAAGGCAGTTGGTACAAGCCTTTAGTTTTTTAATTTCATTAAACCTTTGAGAAACTGATAATTTCAAAAATGTTTTACAAAAATAAATTAAATGTTCTCCCTTGCAAAAAATGCATGTAATTTTATTTCGTACAACATGTACCTGTGATTTAGGCACTTTATTTTGTATTGATTCTAATAACTGACAACGATCTGTCAAAAATTTTATAAACAAATCAATTGTAGGAGATATTTTATCTCTACTTAAAATTTCCCATTCTTTTTACTTAAATTGTCAAGTTTTGAACAAAGTAAGTAAATTAAAATTGTGCCCCATGACTGCACGGGTTCATTTAAGTTTTTAAGGGCTCTAAAATTCTTTAAAAAAGTATCTAAAAAACTACGTAAAGATGCGTGAGAATCTTTAATTATAACAGGCAAATCAAAAATTTGTTTAAGATGACCTTTAATTAGATATTTTTTATTTTCATATCTTTGTTTAAGCAAATCCCAAGCTATATTATAATTAGCGTCATTAATGGTTAATGAATCAATTATGTTAGCTGCTTCACCTTTTAAAGCGGCCTGTAAATAATAAAATTTCTCAACATTTGATAAATTTGTATTGTTGTTTACCAAAGAATTAAAAGTATCATAAAATGTTGTCCATTTGTCATACGAACCATCAAACTCGGGCAATGCAATTGGAGGCAACTGTAGGGATGATTTAAAGTTATTTGTATTAGTAAAGGTTTGATTTTGTGCATTTAACTGACTTTGATTTTTGTAGGATTTATCTAAAATTTGTCTGGCTTGAGCCACCAATGAATAATATGTGTCCTCAAAATCATACCTTTCCTCATTTGTTGCAGAACTTGGATCTAAAATTTCTAATTCTGTTTGTACTTTATTAAATTCATCAAAAACACTTTCAATTTTTTGTAAACGTGCAACTATTTCCATGACTTTATCATGATTAGCAGTATTAGAAAGAAAAGTATGAAATCGGGTCAATTGACCTTTTAAAATTCCCCTACGGGAAACCAATCGTGATTTTTCTTCACTCATGGTGATTGATTAAATAAATTTAAATACAAATATGTAAATTTTGTATAAAATTAAAAATTATTTAGTTACGTAAACTAAATTTGAAAGCACAAGGCAAAAATATGTATTAAAAATATTTGTAAGTACGGCACTGTACTATAGTCAAGTAACAATTAACCTGACAACCACCTTAACCGACTCACCTCTTAGGTATAGAAGTCTGTAAGGCTATAATTTGTAAGCTTATGCAAAATTTTTGGAAGCAATAACTGCAAAGTAAAGAATTTACTCAAATAAAGTTAAATGGAACAAACTCACAGATTTTTGAGTTCTTCTTAATCAGCTGTGACACCTTCCTGGCAATACAATTTCCAACTGGTACCACACATATATAGAAGACTAATCTTCTTTGAAAGCCACTGATCGGCAAAGTTTATGGAATTAAAAGCACTGTAGCGATTTAATTTTGTAAGCACTAGGCAAAGTTAATTTTTGGAAAAATTCCCATGTAATAGCACTAATTTGTAGCTATTTTGAAAGCCATTTACCGGCAATATTTTTTCCGAAAAGTTCCGTAATAATAGCACTATTTTCAGGCTATTTTGTGGGCCATTTACGGCAAAAATGTCACAAATATGTTACAATAACAGTCACTATTTTTCACTACTTGCACTTTAGTTTGACAGCATACGAAGGACCATAAATTTAACAGTTTGTTGAATTTTCCACAGATCTTGCAGGAAAATTTGATCGAATTGACTAAAATTCGGATCAATCAGAATAAATATCCGGCTCGAAGTGACCAAAATGTGGGATTCGTAGGGTTTTTCGTCATTTTAAAAAACAAACTACGAAAATTATAATGCGCTGGTTATTTAATTTAACTAAGTGACTAATATTAACAAACTTATGTGACAATAAATTTAGAATACTTCCGGAACCTTTACAAAGAAAAATAAAAATGTATTGTTCTTGTTTGAGTTCTATTTAAAAACTAACACTGGAAACCTTAGCCGTAGCGTCCGGTAACGCGTTTTTCCGCGCTGATTGGCGGGCGGCACTCTTTGTTACCCGGTGAAGTCCCGCGAACTTGCTCCTCGCGAAGTCGTCATTCTTAGAAGGCAGCGGCGCGGTTGCTAAATGTTTATTTATTATTTAGTTGAGAACACAATGGCGTAGACTCGACAAGTTATATGCTTTTAAAATTTCTGTTCGCTTCCATTCCGTTCCGTTCCGCGATAGTATGCTGTCTGCTTATTTAAGTGCATAACATGTAAAATAAATGAAAATTAAAATTTTCTTTCCTTAATGATTTAACTACAAATTTTAATGTAAAATTCAATTCTCTACAACATTTACGTATATAATTTTGCTGTATTTTTAAAAATAAAAGTACTTTACACCAGGTCATTTTTCATATTTTTAGTTATAACTTGCCCTGTATATTACCAATAAAAGCAAAATTTTGTATTTCTTTCTTTTGGACCATGCGACCAGTTTTCCCAAAATGCCAATTTAAAATTTAAAAATTTTGTTCCATTTGTCCTCTTGTAACACCAATTCTTCGTGGTTTGTCCAAAAATAAAAAAAATCTGGGTCACACACTGTATACCTGAAATCCAACTTTCACATTTAAAAATGTTTTTAAACTTTTCAAAATATTTAAAAACTCTTTAAAAATTACAATTTCAATAAATAGTATTTTTCGACGAAAATGTACGACTATAATAAAAAATGTTAATATTTGAGTGTTTTTATTTTTTTTTTAAATTTTTTTATTGAAGTACATATTTTTTGTATTTATTAAAAGTTTACAAAAGAACGAAAAAAATGAGCTCTTAGCGAACCATTTTGATAAAAAAAATTAAGTCAAAATGACGGTTAAAAAATTTCAATTTTCTTTTCTTTAGGTAAGTTTTTATAATAACGGCTAAATTTTTATTAATAAAAAAATACAGTATATTAGGAATAATAAAAAATATATTTGCATCAAATTTCAGCTTTTTGTAAAAAGTAAAAATTAAAAACCAAAAAAACAGTTTGTTCCACTTTTCGCGAAAATTTTTGAGGTTAGGGTAAAAATGGTTATGACATAAGTTGTAGGTTTTTTAATGTCAACAACTTTTACATTTATTTTTTAGGATTTACTGTTTAGCTTAAAATTGCAAAAAAACATTTTTATACTGCTATCCGCCTGAGCTATTATTAGAAAGATTCTTTTTCAATGATCAAGAAACCCTAATATGGAATAGCCCATAATTGGTTACTGATCTGTTCATATTTGAATTTTTCGACAACTTTAACTAATTTTTATATTTTTATAGGTATTTAGGAAAGTCATATAATTAAATACCGTTAAAACTCACAACAGAGCATCTTAACTATCTCCAAAACTTTTAAAAATAGTATATCGTGTACTTTCTATACGAAAAATACGTATCTTTTAAATACCCTAAAAAGTTGTGAAAAAGAGATAAGAAAAAACGGGCTTGTAGCACTTCTACACGCGTATGGGCATAATAAAAAACCCTTCTAATTGTGTGTGTGACTTTATGTTTAAGAGAATGGCCGGTATTACATATTATGGTTACTATTCCATATTTAGTCACTTTCCTTTACAATTTTCGAAATTAAAAGCAAATAATTTTTAGTATTATAAGCAAGAGTTTAAATGGGCTAAGTTTTCGGCATTACATAATTTTTAGGATATCAGGCCTCAAAAGTCAAGCCATTTTAACACTTTTGGCACAGTTCAGGATCAAAGTAAAAGTCAAATATAAAAAATGATGAAAACAGAATTCTGTCTTTTTATGGAATTTAAATTTCCATAAAAAAGGTATTATATGTACGTTTTTTGTTTAATTTATTTCTAAAATTTTTCAACATGACACTTTCCATTTGCCTATATTCCTTTAAAAAAAAGTTTTTTTTTTTTTTTGATGAAAAATCC
Source organism: Listronotus bonariensis (assembly GCA_014170235.1). NCBI lineage: Eukaryota > Metazoa > Arthropoda > Insecta > Coleoptera > Curculionidae > Listronotus > Listronotus bonariensis. The sequence continues at coordinate 15,194 of JACEGR010007892.1, forward strand.
TTCGTATTTAACCAGAAATCTGACAGTTTAAAATATAAAACTTAACTTATTTTTACATATTTTGTTTTATCTACTTTATTGCGTTTTTTAAAAAAACTTATGTAATGCAATGTTTAACGCTTTTAACAATTTTTTTTTTTCTTCCCAGGGAGCCGTCTGCATGTCCGGTGGCACTGCAGCCTGAAGGCTTATTGTACCAAACTCCCGTTTTATTGTACCCATTCCAGTACCCTAGTTCCTTGAAGAAGGCGGTATAGGTCTGCTGGGTGCGTACCATATGTTTCCGGGGGCACTCTAATATCCCCGAAGATTGCCTGTCTTTTGTGATCCAGTGCCTCACACTCTGACAGTATGTGGGATACTGTTTCGGTCTCTGCTCCACATAATCTGCAGTCCAGATCTCCGTTGTATAATCCCATTTTATTTAGGTGTTCTTTCACTGGAGCATGTCCGGTGAGGAAACCTGTGATCGTTCTTAGCTGATTCCTACCCATTTTGAGTAGTTCTTTAGCTCTTTTTGTGCATGGTCCACGGATGTATATTTTCCCATGCATGTGTTGAGGAAGCCTTTCCCAGTGCAGTCTTTGCTGGTCCTTTACCCAGTTTTGTACCGCACTCCGGAAGGTACTCTTTGGCACTCCAAGGACTGGTTCTGGCCCGACGTATGTCGTGGCTGACCCCTTCTAGCCAGTTCGTCTGCGTTTTCATTGCCTCGAATTCCGCAATGCCCTGGCACCCACATCAACCTCGTGTTGTTGCGTTCCGCCAGTTCCCTGAGTTCCTCGAGGCATTCTAGTACCAGCCAAGACGATACCTTGGGATTAATTAGTGCACTAAGGGCTGCTTGACTATCCGTAAGAATGTTGATTGTACAATTTGTGCGGGGCCTTTGGTTGTTAATCCTGGCACATTGTAAGATCGCAAAAATTTCTGCTTGAAATACAGAGGCGTGGTTTCCCAGTGGAAAGGTCAAACGAGTGTTTCCCATCTCACTGTAGACACCTGCTCCTGACCCTTCTTCGGTTTTGGACCCGTCCGTATACCAGGTTTGACCTCGAAGAGAGAGTCTGAAATTTTCGTTTGCCCAGTTCTCCCTTGGGTGTATTGTCACCTGAAAGGGTCTTCTGGGTACGATTTGTGGGGTCATATAGTCTGTCCTCATATCCATTATGGGACTCCTTATGATATTTTTATTTCCATGTGTCCTGATCTAACTTTTGTGTTGCTCAGGTTATTTTTCAGTCTGTATACCCCCATTCTCGCCTCCCCTTGTACCACTATATGCAGTGGCGGGAGGTCAAGTAGGGTCTCCAAGACCGCTGTTGGTGTACTTTTAATGCATCCCGCTATGCCAAGGCAGGCTAGTCTTTGCACCTTGCCCAGCCGAAGCATAGCCGTGTGCTGTCTGGTCTTGGTCCACCAAACAATGGATGCATATGTTATGGCTGGTTTCACCACAGTATTGTACAACCAGTGAACCATTTGTGGTCTTAGTCCCCACGTTTTGCCATATGTTCTGCGAGCCAGAATTAATGCTATTTCCGCTCTTTTGATTACTTTGTCCAAATGATGGTTCCAGGTGAGTTTTGAGTCCAATATAACCCCCAGATACTTAACCTCCCCCATCATTGGTATTTCAGTGCCTTGAAGATTAAGAGGACCCAACCCCTCTAGTTTTCTTCTTTTTGTGAAAGGCACTATTCTGGATTTGGTTGGACTGATTTTTAAACCAACCTCTTCCGTCCAAGTAGCTACTATATTCAGAGCCTGTTGCATTCGCTCTCTGACCGTAGTATTGAATTTGCCCTGGCATACAATGACTATGTCATCCGCATACCCTAAAACTTCATGGTTGTTGCTCTTAAGCCTGTCTATCAGCCCGTCCACAACAAGGTTCCAGAGAAGGGGAGATAATACTCCCCCTGTGGGCATCCCCTTGCTACCCGCGCCGGCAGAGTTTCACCCAAGAGTGTCGAGTGGATCACACGGTCTTTTAGCATGCAGCCTATCCACCTGCAGCATGTTTCGTCAACTTGCCTGTGACGAATCGCCCTTGTGATCACTTCAAAAGAGGTGTTGTCAAATGCGCCCTCTATATCGAGAAAAGCTCCCAACAACACCTCTTTGTTTTCCAGAACGTACTCCACCCTTTGTACAAGGTCATGGAGTGCCGTTTCCGTTGACAAACCTGCTGTGTATGCATATTGGGCCTTGTGTAGTGGTCTGTTTACCAAGACACCCCCTCTAATATGCATATCTACCAGTTTCTCAAGTGTCTTTAGTACAAACGACATAAGACTTATTGCTCTTAGGGACTTTGCTTTATCCTGTCCTGACTTGCCAGGTTTAGGAATAAAGACCACCCTAATGTGCCTCCAGACTTTTGGTATGTATCCCAGTCCCAAACTTGCTCTGAGAATCGTGCAAAGCCTGGTGTATAATGTTATGTCGCCTTTCTGCAACATAACCGGATAGATCCCGTCAGGACCTGGTGATTTAAATGGTTCAAAGGAATCTATCGCCCATTTTAACTTGCTTTGATTTACCACTTCTTTTGCCACTCGCAAATTTTCCCCAGTACCTCTTCTTGGTATCGGGTCTAAATAGTGCTCAGTGTCTGGTGGTAAATCAATTATTTCAGACCCAGGAAAGTGCACTCCGAAAAGTTCTTCTAGTGTTTCCTATTCCGTTTTGTGTGTACCCCCTGTTCGTTTCTCTAGAGAGTTAATTGTTCTTTGAGGGTCCTTAGAAAGGATTTTTGGAGCCGAGCACATTCTGGAGTCTGTTCTACCTCCTCACAGTGCTTTCTCCATGAGTTCCTTTTTGCTTCCCTCAAAGCTTTGCTATAGCCAGTCAGGGTCTCGCGGTACTCGTCCCACTCCCCTGTTTTTTGGGCTTTATTATATTTTTTTCTGGTTTCTGCCCTTAGTTTTGCGAGGTCTGTATTCCACCAGGGCACATTCCTGTTGGATTTCCTTGCAATTTCGGGACAGGTTTGGTTGAAGGCAGTCAGGATTGCGTCCTGCAGCTGCTCCGCTGCGAGGTCCAGATCTGCCGTATTACTTATCGACTTTTTCACTCGTTCTAACCCATGTTTTAGGTCTGCTTGATAAGCTTCCCAATTGGTTTTCCGAGGATTTCGATAGGTTTCTATTTCAGGACTATGACCTGAAATTGTGAAGCTAATGTGCCTGTGGTCTGAGCAACTCACCTCCTCAGTCACATGCCAATTCTTAACAAAACTACTTATAAAAGTAGTTGAGATTGTTATATCTAATACCTCCTTCCTGTTAATGGTTACAAAGGTAGGTTTATTTCCTACATTTAAAATGTCTAAATTATTTGCCATTATAAATTGTAGTAGTGACTCACCTCTTTGGTTGGTGTCCGTGCTTCCCCAGGTCTGGTGGTGTGCGTTTGCATCGCTGCCGATGATGAGATGCGATCCATTGCCTCTGCATTCTCTCACCAGTCTTTCTACCTCCCTGGTTGGCGGCTGTTCGGGATCGTCACTTGGCAGATAGGCCGAACCGAGGACCATTTCCCTCGTTCCTTCTGCCGTGTTGATCCTTATCTTTACCGTAGTTAGGTCCCTGAAACAGAAATTATTTAAGGGCAGTACCTTAATATTATTTCTAACTAAAATACAGGTCCTAGGGACCTGGGTGGATCTGCAGTAAATGAGCTCTCCACCTACCCCCGTAAGGCCTCTTATTTTGCCCTGGTTTACCCAGGGTTCTTGTATGAGGGCCACATCATATTCCCTCATTGATTTTGTAAGGACCGCTGATGCAGCCTTACTGTGTTGGAGGTTGATCTGGATGACTCGAATCCCCTCCATCAGGTCCTCGAATCACCCTGAAAGTTACCGTTCCCAAGCCATAAAATAACCTGAAACGGGCTGCTTCCAGGACCTTGTAGGGTGGCCTCGTTGATGGAGAAGGTCAGTATTTGGCCCCCTTCGCCAATCTTTTTGCTCCACTTCAGGAGTGGAGTCCGCTGCCTTGGCAGCCCCTCCTTTATCCTGAGAGAAGTCCGTAGCCGAGGCTACTCCTCCTTCTTGGACACTTTGGAAGGAGTCCGCAGCCGAAGTTGCCCCTTCTTCCGTTACTGTTGAAGAGTCGCTCATTTCTGAGTCCTCCTCGGGTTTTTATTTCTACTTGTGTCCATATAGTTCCCACGAGTAGCTAGGGAAAGTGCAGTCGCCCTTGCCAGAGCCCCGCATAGCAAGGGAAGGCTAGTAAAACCGGGGTGCGCCTGGTGCCCCGGAGTCCGCATAATCGTAACCAACTTACCCTTTGGCCCCGCAGTCGAGCTTTGTCAACTACGCCAAATCTTTGGCTTACGCTGTTCCACCTTGATTTGAGGGGGTTTTTATTGTGGTTTCCATCCACTTGGCCGGCCGGTTAAGGCAAGCCCCCACACCCCTGGTTTTACCCCATCAACCACCATTCCAAGGGGTACGGTATATGGGTGGGTGTCCCGTTTAGTTACCCTTGCCCACTCCCATGCAGGAGCAGTTGCTCCAGTCTGGGTTAGGCAAAGGTTTAAGCCCCTTCACCACGACAAGGTTACCCCCAAACATCGTCCCAGGGTACTGAGACCATGTCTGAGGTGTTGGGACACCCGCGAAGGGGCTTTTAACAATTGTTTCAATATTATTTTTAAGAAAAAAGATGAAAAGGTTTTTGCCCTGCAATTTTAAATAAAATATATATTTTTTAAATTGAATAAAAAAATAATTAAAAGGATTAAAGAATAAAAAGGTATTTATTTTTAAAAATTATAAATTTGCTTAAGGCGCCCAAATAGTTAACTTTCATTAACTAACGAGCGCGTAAAATCCCAAGAGAGAAATGTTATATACATTTTTTTTTTAAATTACATTTAATAACATTTGTTAGACAGCGATAGTTGATTGCCGTCTTTGTTTGTATGACGCTGGTGGAATCTTTTGTAACTGGTTTTTAGTCTATCTTTGTATGTTGTATGTATAAGCAATAAAACATGCAAATTTTGCATTTTACATCACCATTTAGACAACGTGATAGTACCATCTAGAAGGTTATTTTTAAACGACTACAACCTAAAAGTAATAAAAAAATTTGGAACATTGTTAGTCCTGATCTTAGTCAATTCAAGACATGGACACATTAAAAAACTGTAAAATACTATCATTTATATTTTTAATACGCTTTTTAATAGTTCCAACTTAAAAATATAGAATTTAAAAAATAGTTTTTAATGTAATAGGAATAAAACACTACATTCTTATAAACTGTTTTAATTTTTTTATTGCTTTACGAAAATATTACAAGAAAATAAATTATTGCTAATATAACAAACCTATTTACATTTGCAAGAATATCATTAAAAATATTGCACTACCTATTAATAAAACTAAGCAAAATAAATGTACGTTGAAAATAATAAACTACAAAAAAAATATATTAAAAAATTAAAATTTTGTTTTTCAAAAGCAACGATCGATCTCGCTTAATTTGGGTTTTCCCTAAATTACGTGAGGCATTTAGGAAGCAGGGGGTCAACTTGCATCTTACGTAATTTTACCGTGTGGGGAGAGGGTCTATGCAAATATCACGTAATTTTGCTTTCTCTACAAACAGAAAAAAGTTAACCACATTTGGACAGGTCCTTTTAGGAAAAAATGTATCCTGGTCTTCAAAATTATTTAGAGTAAGTTTAGAAAACTAGTACAAAAATAAGGATTTTTTCTTGCAAAGAGTTATTTTGGTCACAAATAGGTGCAGTAGGACGTAATGAATCTGAAACCACAAAATACCTTTACATATGGCGACCGGAAGTGCCGCCATTTTGCGAAAAACCCGTTGGGTCTCTATCTCCGTAACCGTGCAGTTAAGGTCTATAACTATAAAAACCTATATCATAAATAATGAAATTTTGTATCTCTTTTCTTTAATAGTTTTTTTGTGTATCGCTTACCGTTTACTATTTATAAGATTATTACTCTTTGTTTATTGACTTTTTTACCGATATCTCTTCTATTAATTATTCAAACAAGAAATCGCTTATGACTAAACTTTTAAACCAATAAATTTCCAAACAACTTTAATTTTAAACTTATTTTTCTAACATTAATATTTTTGAAGTTATTTTCAAAAATCCTGTAAATGGAGCAGTTTATTTATTTTGGTCAAGGGGATACAACAGGTACAGAAGTACCCACCAGGTTATCCACAAATTTAAAAATTTTAACATATCCTTGAAAAAAATAAGTGAGTTGTTTACAAAATAATTAAACTTACTAAAACTACTATTTACAGGTATGATAGAAATTGAAAAATGAAAAAAGAAACACACGATATAGCGCCGGAAATCAGCTCTGTCCAATTACATAGGTTTTAATATAGTTTTAACCCGTGATAATGACATTGGCAAATAATCTATTTGTTTAGCACACAGATTATAATTTCTTATAATTCTGCAGATAGGCGAATTCTGACCTGTACTTCGTAATTCGTTTACCCTCAGAGAACTCTGTGGGACATTAAAAGATATCTTTTGTAGTATGCAAGGACTCTGTATGAAATTATTTAAAATTTTATACAAAAATATACTAAGTGACATTAAAAATGCAACACCCAGAACCACTTATCGGATTTTGATAAAAATTTGTAAACATATTCGCTATCATGTATATTTACGCCGATAAAAATTCTAAGGTATTCCGGGCAGTAGTTTTTTTGTTATTGATTTTTTGCATATCATGGCTTTAACTCAGTAAACATGTTTAAGAATGATTTCAGTTACTTTTCGGTATTAGATGTGTTTCGTATCATTGTGTTTCATCACAGTATCATGCCTAGAGTTCGCAGACGTGCAAATTTCGCGCAACTCTCCGACTTTGAAAGGGGTCGGATAGTCGGGTTACGTGAAGCCGGAATGTCTTTCAGGGAAATTGCTACTCGGGTGTATCGAAACGAGGCTACTGTTATGAGATGTTGTCAAGCGTGGTTCCGAGAAGGCCGAACTACACGTGTGAGAGGTTCTGGACGACCAAGGCAGACTACAGAACAGCACGACCGTTGGTTACGACTACTAGCTCTCAGGGATCGATTTTCTTCAACAAGGGCAGTCGCGAACCAGTGGTATGATGTTGTAGGACGGAGAATAACAATGAGGACCGTTTATCGCCGAATAAGATCTTTTGGCCTGTTTTCATACCGTCCTCATCTTGTGCTACCCCTGACCCCAGAGCATCGACTGCAGCGGCTGGAATGGAGTAGGGAAAGACGGGAATGGAATATGGAATGGAACTCAGTGGTGTTCAGCGATGAATCCAGATTTTGCCTAGGGATGAATGACGGCCGTTTCAGAGTAAGAAGAAGACGGGGTGAAAGACGAAATGTCCAATTTTCAATTGAACGGCATGTTCACCGCACCGTGGGTGTTATGGTATGGGGTGCCATTGCTTACGGCAGCAGATCACGTTTAGTATTCATTAGAGGTAGCATGACCGCCCAGCGATACATCAACGAGGTGTTACAACCATATTTGCTTCCCTATCTGCAAACACTTGTAAATCCAGTTTTTCAACAAGACAACGCACGACCCCATGTGGCCCGTGTAACTTTGAACTTTTTGAAGCTTCTGGTATAAATCTTCTTCAGTGGCCCCTCGATCTCCAGATCTTTCTCCAATAGAACATGTCTGGGACATGATTGGAAGAAGACTGCATAATTTACCGCACCCCCACAAACACTGGAGGCTTTACGCAACGAAGTTCAGGTGGCCTGGGATGCCATACCCCAAGTAGAGATTGACCACCTTATCCAATCGATGCCACGTCGACTTCAAGAGTGTGTAGAAAATAGAGGAGCATCAACACATTATTAACATTAAGGTAGGATATCTCAGTTTTTACAAGACGTTTCGGGCTTAAATTCTAATCATCTACTACTTAGTGGTAGGCCAACATGTTGTTAAAGTATAGCCAAAATTGAAGCACTTTCCATGGGTGTTGCATTTTTAATGTCACTTAGTATATAATATCATTTGAATCTCCGGTCACTTAGGGACCCTATATGAAAATGAGTTAACGTCAAGTGGCCCTTACACGTTATCCAACAACTGGCCAGGTATTACTATGTTTTCTCAGATTACGCCCTGCATATTTTGATTTTATTAACCTAGTAGTACAAAATTGAACGCATTATAACTTCTAAAATATTAATTTTGGAAAAAAAATGTTAAAATTAAAAGTCGTAGAAAATTTATTGGTTTAAAAGTTTAATTATAATCAATTTATTATTTAAACGATTATTAGAAGAGATATCGGTAAAAAAGTCAATAAACAAACAATAAAAACCTTATAAATAGTAAACAGTAGGTGATACGAAAAAACAATATAAAAAGATGGGAAATTTAAATATCTATAATAAACGTCCTTACAATTGTGGACCCCAAGTGTACATTTACGGAGATACAGGCCCAAATGGTTTTTCGCAAAATGGCGGCACACAACACAATGGCACACAAGAGTAACTCGCTCCCCATTGGCTGTACTAAAGGGTGCCATTTTACATTTCCATAAATCTTACGTGAAATTGGGGGATGAAAAGGGGGTTAAAGCATATCTCATCAAATTTTACAAGGGAAAAGGGGGTCTCAAAAGGGAATAAAAATGCCTCGCGTAATTTATGGTAAATATTATGATACTAATAATAAGAAATCATATTTAGTTTAATTATGTTCTTAATAAAGCTAATAAATCCTAAGACAAACTTCTTGAAATTAAAAACTCTTTTTAAAATATCCAGTTATTACTACAAATTTATTATTAGCATGTTTTTCTTAATTTTATATTATTTTAAACTTTTTAGCATTATTAAAATTTCAAGCTTTAAAAATGTAATAATTCCAATAATGGTTAAATTTACCATTTAAAAAGTTAAATGGGCAGATCATGAATGGGCAGTAAAATCCTAAAAATATATTTTTATTTGAGTATATACTTAACAAATTTTACAACATATCTATTTACAACGAAAACCTAAAGCTTTGGTCAGTAGTTATATTTATTTATTAACAACCACCGGGAGTGAGCATTGTTCATTACTAGTCTATTATTTAAATATAAATAAAAATACTGGCTTAACTAATAATTGTCAAAATATTAACAAAATATTTTTAATAATTAAACTAAAAATATTTTTATATACACAAAAAAATTGGTTAAATTAATGCTAAAAGAAGCAGTTACCAATATTTTAATTGTAGTCGCCAACAATATTTTAAAATAAGTAACTTGATGTTTTAAATATTTTTGGAAAAGTTAAAAAGTATTTCTCATGGCTTAATATTATTATTATTATTATTATTTTTAAATGTTTAAGGTAATTTTTGTTTTTAATTTGTGATATATTTAAAAGTCCTATTTAAAAACTTTAAGTATTATTGTCTCATAACATATAATTTGTCTTGTAGAGACAAAATAATTACGTAAGTTTTTTTGTTAAATTAAGTTTTTAACTAGTTTTTTGGATTGGCACCCTACAAGGGTTTTTTTATAATATATGATGTATTTTTTGACATATCATATATATATATATATATATATATATATATATATATATATATATATATATATATATATATATATATATATATATATATATATTTTGTTTGCTCTACATAAAAACGTAAATTTTAAAATTAACATTGCAACTTATTTGTAAACGTTAAGTATATTGGATTGCCTTTTTACAAAATTAAAATAATTTTTTTTCAGATTTTCGGTTCAAACATAAAATTAATTATAACTAGTAGGTGATCTGAATAGACAGTGACCTTCACCCATCTGCTTACCAGATTAAAACATTTTTTTAATTAAATATGGTATTTAAATAAATGTTAACAGTCTAGCTGACTGCATACTTATTTTGCAAAAATTAAATTCTTAATGTATAATGTTGATCAAAAGTAAAACATGTTTTGTCTTCGATTTATCCAAAAATATTTGGAATAGGGCGATTTCGTCCCTCCTGAGTAGATACTGCATAATGAAACTTTAAAATTCCAAAAACAATAACAGCTTTTCTATAATTCACCCTGTAGGGGAAACTTGCCTAAAATAACACATTTGGGTTAAATGAGACACTGCATAATTTTTTGAATTTCCCACTTTAGCAGCGACCTTTTAAATATGTTGGAGCGTCTCATATAAGCCATTTTTTGTTGTTAATACGGTTCAAAATATTTAAAAACATTACATTTTCTTGCCAAACGGTGACGTTATGTACGTCGCGTATTTAACCGTATTTGAATACATCCCGGACAATGGTTTAAAAACAATATACTTAACTCTGTCGGCGGGCGTGTGCAACGTACTCATTAAAAACGTTTTTCGGTCATTTCTTGAAAACTTTTTACATGGCAGAGTGAAAAATGTTTATATTGGGTGTAAACTATCGGACATAATACCCTGAAAAATAAAAATCACGGTCGTGCAAAAACAAAATTCTTTTTGCTCAAGTCGATATGTCAGAAATGTCAACATGTTTAAAAGTTCTTATTTCCTAGGAATCGTTTAAAGTGCAGCGATCGAACAATTGCATTGGACTTTTCTGTTCATTATGATAATTATGGTCATCAAAAGTATACATAAAATATAAAAGAAAATTTATTGGGCCGACGCAACGGTTTGAAAACCTACATTTTCTTGATTCTTATATTTATATTGTCATTTTAGAATACGGTTTGAACCACTGAGACGAATACGGTTAACAAGAAAATTTGACTATAATCACGACAGTAAGTTTTAAAATTACCATAAAGGTGCATACCCCTGATTTTTTTGCACGACATTTCACCTTCAACTTTTATTTCACCACCCGCAAAATAATTTTAATCAATTTAGAATTTGTGTATTTTTGCAAAGTCAAAAACTTTTTTTTTAATCGTGAGTAAATATTAAGCGAAATCTACACGCCAAGGTTGTTTAAAGTGTGCTCATGTTGAATGCGCTTAGTCTCCCCTAAAACAAAGACATTCATTTGTAAATTTAGTTGTTATATTAAAAAACAGTCAATATTAGAGACATTTTGCACCTCTTAAAATAACAGACGTTTTGGCCTCCTTATGGTTATCGTTATTAAACATAACGACTACGGCAGCAGTTTTACACAGAGATTTTGCAGCCTCTTTTAAGAAATATATCTTGCGTCTGCGCTTTCGACACATAACCTTATTTTTGCCTGTGGTTCACCCATTTTAAAGTTAACGAAAAATCAGTATCTACTTTTATTCTTCATAAGATATAAATTGACATTTAAATATATGCAAACACTTCTGTTGATTTTGTTTTTTAAATTAGATGCAAACAATACAGTATAAGCAAAACACAAAAAGTAAGGTTAGGTTTGGTAGTAGAATAAAAAGCAAGTGTGCCAGATTGTAACATCTAAATTAATTACTGATTTAGAATATCCGTAAAAGTGCAAGTCCGTTTTAATTTCTAAACACTATTTAATTTTTACTACTGCTATAGATTTTTCGCTAATTAGAGCCCATGTATAAATGATATTTTAATTAATACGGCATTAAAATTTTAACCTTTTAAATAATTGATATTAAAATTTCTACAATCTGGCAACCACGCAGTTTAACAATAACGATATCGATAAGCTCTTCAGTATTCATCCGTAATTAAAGGAGTCCGGTATGGTTAATAAAGATAACGGATGATGTTTGCCTTACTGCGCAGTCTCAGAATAACGTTAACCACAACGGAATTGCAAAATAAGGGGTGCAAAATGTCTCTATTATTTACAAACACTTTTATATTATAAATGTTAAATGTTTTTACTACAAATAAGTTTAAATTTTTTTTATATTTATTTTAATATACAAGTATTTGTTTTTACTTTATAAAATGATTAAAAGCGTCTGTTGAAGTTATATGCCATTTAGCCTAAGCTATTGTGTCATTTTTTTAATTTGTTATAATAAATCGCATTGTTCGCATTTTTTAAAATATAGACAAAATAATATTTTAAGCAAATTTTATGTCTATTTTAGTTATAACTTTTGATGACCATAATTATCAAAATGAACAGAAAAGTCATATGAAATTGTTTGATCACTGCACTTTAAAGGATTCCTAGGAAATAGGAACTTCTAAACATGTTGACATTTCTGACGTATCGACTTGAGCAAATAAAGTTTTGTTTTTTCACGACCATTAAAAAAATGCTGTTTTTTAATCGTCAACATGAAGTTAACGTACCTATGATTTTGTCATTATTTCTTTTAGTTCATATGTCAATAGTTTTAAAATTTGACAGTTTGCAAATTAATTTAATAAAAATTATTGAAAATTAATAGTATTAATGAATTTGGATGACTAAAAAATTTAAAAGGAATTTATACTGTTTTATTATTATTTCTACAAAATGAAAGTACTTACAATTTTCTAAAATTAAATAATGCATGCATAGTTGTAAAAAGGAATATTGTTTTCTAAAGAATAGGGAGGCTATGATTTTTTGTTGCAATATAATGGCTGTGCTGCAAAAATTAAAATTAATAAGTTTAGATAAATAAAATATGTATTCAATGGTACTTTGGGAAATTTTTATACGGTCGTAGAAAAAATATAGTATGTAACACATGCATAAAGTGTCTTTTTTCTTATGGGATTGCCGCACTTGCCTAACGGCTCGTGCTTTTAAACTTTCCATTTGTAAAAAAGTAACACTTTAAGCACTTGTTACATAAATTACTAGTATCAAATTTGCACAGAAGTGTAGGGTTCTTATTTAATATTTTTTCAATATTGTTTTTTAATTTTGTCATGGGTCAAATGTTTCAAATAACCATATAAACAATAAAGCAATTAGATAAAATAACTATTAAAAATTGCATAATATCACAAGTGGTATTTTTTAAAAACTTCTTTTGTGGTATAACTCAAGAACCCAATGGTCAATTATTTCTTAAAAAAAAGGTCCTATATGTTGCGAACTTTTTGCCGGTCAATGTATATTATTTTTAATACAAAATAGGTTTTATTTAGAAAGCAGATGGGTAAAGGCTGCTTCTAATTCGAATTCCAGACTTAGCGGCGCTTTGTTTTATTAAAGTTTCTCTCCACTTAAACTAATCATATTATAATACGAATGATCCGGAAATCTTTCTAATTCAATATAATCGGTTTCTGTCATTATTAATTTTTCTAAAAGTCCAACACACTCTGTAAATGAGGGTCTTTGTTTGGGATCCTTATCCCAGCAGTAATACATAATGTTGTAAAGTTCCCTTCTGCAGTGATCTGGCTTATCAAGTCGGTATCCATCTCTGACCTAAAAAAATATATTTTATTTTTATATAATAATACACTTTTCACGAAAATCATCGATGTTCAATTTTTTTTAATAAGCTTCAATACAAAATTATTTTAAAATAAATAGTTATATCTCTGTTAATAATAAATTTATCCCGAAAATAAAAAAGGAATTTTTCGACAAAGGTGAACCTATAACTTTGGCGAAACCATTTTTGTTATTAATGGTTTACAATACATCCAAGGGGGTGATTAAAAGTTAAATATATATACAGTGTGTCCAAGATAAGGTTCCTAAGCATGGGAATCTCAGTACCTATTGGAGATACAGCTTAGGTTAAATTAGGAAAAAGTTGTGTTTTTTAAAGCTTATTTACATGGCGTTTCCAAAACTTGAAAAATTTTCATGGCCTGCTGAGATATTTAGCAAAAACGAAAATTTGACTATAACCATTTTATTTTTTTACCTTATTTAAAGAGATGTAAAAAACTAGTACAACTTTTTTGGAAATTTTTAGCTACTACATGATGCCATTTTTAGATTTTTTATCCGACGATTCGTTTTCAAGAAACCACCATCAACTTTAATTTTTTATATGGCTTAAAAAAAAGTTCATTCTGTATCTGATTCCATTTTTTATTACAAATTTAACAATGTATCACATGCCATGTTTTAAATTTTAGTTAAAAGAAAAATTGCAATTTTTCTATTTTTAAAGTTATTTTTAAGTAGGCCTTGCAAACAAATGCTTTGACGTTAATACCTGTTACATTGTTTCTAACATAATAATTTAATATCATGATAAAATAGTAATTGTGGGTATTACCCTGTTTGTCAAGTTGTTGTTTTTAGAGCAATTGTTCTTATTGGTACTGTTGTGTTTATTATTGTTTATTGGTAAATTGTTAATCTCTGTTATGTTATTATCGTCGAATGTGCCGGGTGGCCATTATAGCCATAAAAAAGTTTAACATGCTAACGTGCTACATTTTGTGCCACAAAAATACTGTAAATACAGCAGCAATGTATCTTTATACATAGCCAGAAAAAAAACAGCCATGTAATTCCATTTTCTTACAGCTGGCTCTGAAATTTAAAAAGCCAGTTTTATCTCGAAAACAGAATTCTTCAGAAAAAAGCCAAAATAATGTTTTACAAGCTATTGTTGAGATATTAAAAGAGAGATTTTTAAAAATAACTTTTTTTTTTAGAAAAGGGTGGTTGAACAACATTTTTTTTCTTAAAAAATATTGCATACATATATGGTACGGAATGTTTTTTTTTACTTTACATTAAAAATAGGTCTCTTGCAGGGGCGCATTCAGATTCGACATAATCGGGGTAAGCTTTACCCCAACCTTGACCTTGGCAAACGAATTTGTTTCTTATGTTTAGTTTTAATAAGTTCTTGCTTATTGCGCATGTCGGACGTTTACCGGGCGTCGATTCTGAATGCTCCTTTGCTGTTAAGCAATATATTAAATATAAATTAAATATTTAAAATGGTTTAAAATTAAAATAATTTTTTTAAATTTAAACACCCTGTATCTTTAAAAGTAAGCGTTTTTGAACATATGTTTATATAAATCGCTTATTTTCGACGTTAAAATTTAAAGCTTGAATTTCGGAACGCCCTGTATGTCAGTTATTAGAAAATTGACGACTTTTGGACCTTTATATCTTTATAACCGTTTAAGCTAGTTTTATGAAATTTAGGCTTCTAGTTATCCTTATAAGCACAAATAAAGAAACATAGTTTCATGTGTTTACGTTTAATATTTTTTAAGTTATAAAGAAGTAAAAATTGGCACCAAGTGGTTATTGTAATATTGCACGCGACGTTGTAGCCAGTTCCTTTGCTTAAACTCATCTTGACATGCTGCCGCGTGTCTATGACTAAGGGTACATCGTAAAAATCGAATCCGATTGGGCGGATCGCATTGGACCTATTGCTGTACCTCTCGTCTTAGAATTTATCGGATGCAGATAATCCAGTTCTAAATATTACCTACTATTTCGTTTTTATACTTATCAGCTGTTTAACCTAACTGTCATTTTTTAAACCATTTCTAGAATCGTGAATATCGTACAAATATAACCTCCAATTGGACTGAACTCAATTCAAATCGCTTGACAAACAGGATTGACTTATGGCGTTCAATCCAATCCCTTACTCAATCTGAAACGTGTATATCGCAATTCTTTGTCGAATTAAGTTTTATCCGATCGGTTGATTTGTATCATATTTGGATTCAGTGTAACGATGTAGCCTTAGTCTATTATAGGTATGTAATTTTAGCAAGTATTAAATACATACATAGGTATTGTATCTCATATTATACAGGTTCAGTTAAATAACATAACACATAGGCAATGTGAAGAAATAAGACAATCTAACTAAATACCAGCATGTAAACAGGCGAGACTAATAGTGCTTGTTTTGTTATTCTATTGCCTGCCGATGAACCAAACAGCGTTGCTCATATTGTATACATCGCGACTATTTCTGCAATTATTTTATTGTTACTTTTTCTATTTTGATCTTCTTTTTTTAGAAAAAGTGGATTTAAATTTAAAAATTATACCATTTGGTAAACGAAAATAATATTACCAAATTTCACAATTCATACATTTATTTTACAAATTAGTAGGTGGTAGAGGAGCTTTCCTCGCCTGAGGAGGTACCACCCCACCACCCTTTAAAGGACCCGTGAAGTCTTAACGGACGTTTCGGGTTCTGGGTGTGTGAGTCAGTTTTCCTTCTTCCTTCTTTCTCTTTTCTTTTTTTCCTTTAAACTCCCCAAACTATGTACAAATGATGGCGGCACACCCGGAAGTAAAATGTTCCGGAGGTAAAATACCCCTCCATTCGGATCTCCGGGCGAGGGGTGCATCCGGGAGGCCTTCATCGAGAAGTTTAATTTCTTTTGCAAACATATGTGGGCTTAACACCAATATAAATTCCGTTCACCATCACCTTCAGTCATCTAAGCCCCACATACTATTTCTAACGGAGACACAAATAAGTTCTAAATCTTCAACCAGCCACCTTCTCTTTCCAGGCTACGAACTTATTTCGTCTTTTCGCCCACATGGTGGTGTATGTGCTTACGTCCGCAACGATCTGGCTTGTGCTCGAGTTTCCAATCTTGAATCGGGTAGGCCCGATATCCTTTGGCTTAAACTTTCCCTTAAGTCTTCAACTAAATTTATCTGCTGTTTGTACCGGTCCCCTTCTAATAATTCCTATGTCGAGTTCTTTGACTTTCTTTCAACAAAGATCGATAGCATAATTTCTCAGTTTCCATCGGCTGAAATAATCGTGCTTGGTGACTTCAATGTCCATAATAAGGATTGGCTGGGCTCTTCAAAAACTGACCCCCAAGGCAGAGCTGCCGAAATCTTCGCAGTCAGTAACTCTCTTACCAACCTTATTATGGAACCCACCTACTTTCCTAGAGTCCCAAATCATAGTTCAAATCCCCTTGATCTCTTTCTCACTACCAACCCTGAACTCTATCAAACATCTGTCACAGCTCCCCTAGGTCGCTCAGATCATGGCTTAGTTACTATATCTTACCCTGCACATCCCGAGGTAAATGAATGCATGCCACCACGCACCGTATGGCACTACAACTCAGCCGACTGGGATGGCCTGAGGGACTTCTTCGCCACTTACCCCTGGAATTCCATCTGCTTTTCTTCTGGTGATCCGTCTGAAATTTGCAATCAACTGACGGAATCAATTCAATTGGGCATTGAAACCTATATTCCACACACCATCAAGAACCCCAAACAATCCAATAACAAACCCTGGTTTTCCATCCAATCTGTGTGATAAGGCTAGAATTTTAAAAGTTCATGCTCACAAAAAGTTTCTACAGGATCCTAGTCCAGAAAACCGACAGGCCAGCATTGAAGCAAGAAACTACTACAATCAAACAATTTCTGAAGCCAAAGACTCCTTCGACAATCGTATTAAAAACAAAGTTCTTTCTTGCTCAAATGGCAGCAAATCTTTCTGGTCCTTTGCGAAAAACATAAGTAGGAATTTTTGTACCAGTTCTTTTCCGCCACTAGCTTTGGAAGATGAAATTGTTTCTACCGCTAAAGGAAAGGCAGAATTATTTGCTAAACAATTTGCTGCCAATTCAACCCTTGACCCTCCCGTTAATCATCCAATTCCAGCGGTTACCCCAGTTCCTCATAAAATGCCCGATATTATTTTTAAGGTAAAACACATTAAGCGTATCCTTTCTTCCCTTAACACCAAGAAATCGTCTGGGCTAGATGGCATACCAGCAATCGTTTTAAAAAAATGTGCTCCAGAACTTGCACCAATCTTAACTCGGCTCTTTCGAATTTCTTACGACACAGGTATCTTTCCGGAAAGCTGGAAAGCTGCACGTGTTCAACCTATTCCCAAGAAAGGATCTAAATCTCTTCCATCTAACTATAGACCAATTTCAATTCTCTCAGTTCTTTGTAAAGTAATGGAAAAACTAATTAATTCACAAATTCTTAAGTACTTAGAAAAACACAAAATTTTTGCATGACAGGCAGTATGGATTTCGCCACAAAAGATCTACAGCAGATCTTCTTTCCTTCGTATCACACTGCTGGAATAAGTCTCTTGAGTTTCTAGGTGAGTCCCAGATCGTTGCTCTTGATATATCCAAGGCTTTTGACCAGGTCTGGCATGCCGCACTTCTTAATAAACTTCCCTCCTATGGTCTTTCAACTAAACTCTGTACTTGGCTCTCTAGTTATCTATCTGATCGTCGTATATCAGTTATTGTGGACGGCCATTCTTCAAGCTTTCACCAAGTAAATGCTGGAGTCCCTCAGGGCTCAGTTCTGGCACCAACATTGTTTCTTCTTCACATCAACGACCTTCTATCGTCCACAATTAATTCCATTCATAGTTTCGCCGACGATAGTACCCTTCACTCCAGTTTTCAGGTTCCTAAACCCATTACTAAACCTGACTTGGAAAACAAACGCAGAGCGATGCAGATATCTCTTTCGCAGGATCTTAATTTAATATTGGATTGGGGCGCTAAAAATCTCGTCCATTTTAATGCATCCAAAACACAATCATGTTCCTTGTCGCGAAAAGAGTCATCAAATACTCATCCTCTACTTATGAGCGGCCAAGTTTTACAGAGCAAAGACACCTTTAATCTTGTGGGCGTCACATTTGAAAGTAACCTTAACTGGCATAAACACATTGTATCTATAGCCACGGCAGCTTCAAAAAGCTTGGATTTCTCTTTCGAGCCAAAAAGTATTTTTCCCCTTCTAATTTATACACTTTATATGTGTCCCAAATCCGACCTCCCTTGGAATATTGTTCTCATATCTGGGGCATGGCGTCCCCCACAACCCTAAGCATTCTTGATTCTATTCAAAGAAGAGCTATTCGTCTCATTAATGATCCGTCACTTACAGAAAGGCTTCCCTCTCTTGCACATCGTCGAGCTGTGGGGGATTTATCGCTTTTTATAGGTACTTTCATGGCTTCTGCTCTGAAGAATTGTCCAGTATAGTTCCTCCACTTACGGTTCCCAACAGAGGTCGGTCTTTTATCCCTAGAGTTTCTATTCTGTGGAACCTGTTGCCCGCGGAGGTCTTTCCCTTCCCCCCAAATCTTCAAGTATTTAAGTCCCGTGTCAACAAACTCCCTCTTACCTCGCTTAAGACACCCACGGTACGTTAGTATTTAGGCTTTTTTAGCCTTCGTGGTTTGTCCAAAGATAAAAAAAAAAAAAAAAATTTTTGTTGTGGTATCTCACGACGACCACCTTTGAAGATTTTATCCGCGACTAACCGAGTGTTAAAACAAAAATACCCATGTTATTCCTATAAAGTATTTAAAAAAGTGGTAAACATTTTTTACGTTAGAAATCTTGTTTATACTTTTACCTTTTTGTCAAGAAATTAAATATTTATCAGATGAACCCCAAAAACACGCTTTAAAAAGGTAGGTATATCTTGTTTCAAAAGAGAAAATATCATAACTTTTTTTTTTAACTCTGTTTTTTGATTCTTTATTCAGCCTTATATTTTTATTCGATTTTCATGTGGGTTGACAGATGGATATAAAACCTATTTTTTAGTATCCGATTTCTTTTTTTTTAAAGCTGCCCAAAATAATGATCTTTGTTTACATAACCAAAACAGACTTTTATAAACCAAATACTGTCTTTTTATTTGTTGCGTTTATTTAAAAGGAACAATATTTTTATTATTGATATATTTAGTTTCTACATTTATTTGACAAAAAATAAAACCGTGGGAAAAATATAAAAAAATCTCAATTTATATTATAACTATATTTTCTTATTTTATGTATTTTAATGTTATAACATTCTTTATTTTACCACAGTGACAAAGCGTACATAAACATAGGCGTTGGTGAAGTCGTATTATCAAGGCCCTCTTTTGCTTGGGAAAATTAGTTTTCTTACACAAAACATGTATTATTATCTTACATAAAGATCTCGTTCTATTTATCTTACAACAAAAAACAAGGAAGACCTTTACCTACTTACACAAGCAGCAAAGCAGTGTACGATGCAGTGCCGTCCAATGCAATTTACAGTAGGGTAGGCAAAATTTTAAATGTACTAAAATATGAATTTGTTCAAAAAAATCAATACAATATGGGCACATTAGGTCAATTAATTATTTGTAATTTGTCAGAAAAATGTTTTCTTTATAAAAGTCTCTACGCATGGTCCAAAACTATATTTAGTTTTGTTAGTTTTATAAAAAATTCTTAAACAAAATTTTAACTTAAAAAATATGTTTTAGA
Organism: Listronotus bonariensis; assembly: GCA_014170235.1. Taxonomy (NCBI): domain Eukaryota; kingdom Metazoa; phylum Arthropoda; class Insecta; order Coleoptera; family Curculionidae; genus Listronotus; species Listronotus bonariensis. The sequence continues at coordinate 35,336 of JACEGR010007892.1, forward strand.
TAAAAATTTGCATAAAAGGCATTTGAATTTAACGTAATAAAACTTGTTTAAATTCCTTATTAAAATGTAGGCAGGTAATTTAAAATTGTCTTTAAAAAATAATTGAAGGTCACGCGACGTCGTATTTAGGCATAAAATAATTTTTAAAAATATTTATATTGAACCTTTTGTTATATATTTTAAAAATTAGAATAATTTACTCGTAATCAGTATTTCATTTATTTTGCATACCCTGCATATAATTTGAGTTTTATTAAAACTAGCAACTGCAAATATTGTAGTTTGAGACCAGGCATCCAACTTTTGGGAAGAATAGATTTTTCTGACAAAATGTAAATCGAAAAGTTTTCCTATTTGTTGCAAACTTAATAGACCACATTTTATAATACCCAAATATTAAATTGGACATTTAAATGTTTTTATTTGTATTATCCGCAAAATAAAATCATTGTAAATAATAAATTTATCGTACGCACTTTCAAACCGTCTTAACGTTATCGGTCGGGTGTCGCGTTCGAGTCAGGTCACCACTGGCAAGAATACCAATCCATAGAACCCCACAAGTGAGATTTCAGCGTACCCTAAAGATTTTTACTACCTACCGCGACCAACAGATGGCGAAAGTAGTACGATGTCGCTTTGCTAATACGATTACCATCAGAAATTGATAGCAGTCGCTGACGAGCAGTCAGCCCGATCAGTTAGAGTGAGGAGATTCGCAAAATATATTAAAAATAAAATCCCGATAAATGGACCCAGTATCCATAAGATTATTAAATTTATTATTTCAGAATAGGATATATCAATGCGTTTTTACAAACATCGTAAGCGACATTCGCCAATTTTACGGGACACGATTTTTCTTCCCATCGCGTTATTTTTAAAGAAAAACCGAGATCTGAATGTTTTTATCTTAGATTTCTTCTTAATTTGAATTACAAAACAAACATATTAAACATTTAATGTCAAAATTTTCAGAATCTCCTAAAAAAAAGCTAAAAATTTTAAAATTCTAAACCTAAATAATAGTTAATTTTTAATTTTTTTATTTTTATTTAACTTATCTTGACAACGGTGGCAGACTTGCCACCAAAACGTCGATTTTTAGTTCTCTATTTACTTGCTTTATTTTTTGGTTTTTGGTACTATTAATTAATTTTTATGGCGTGTACCCAAATAACTACCATTAATTAAATGAACCCGCCGAACCAATATAGAACATATCTTCATCTGAAATAAAGCCAATGAAAAAAATAACGTTTCCCGTAAAACTGACGAATGTCGCTTACGATATTTTGTCAAAAACCCATCGATATATTCTATTCTGAAATCATAAATTTAATAATCTTATGGATACTACCATTTATCGGCGATTTTATTTTTATTAAATTTTGCGTATATCCTGACTCTAACTGATCGGGCCGACTGCTCGTCAGCGACTGCTATCAATTTCTGATGGTAATCGTATTAGCAAAGCGACATCGTACTACTTTCGCCATCTGTTGGTCGCGGTAGGTACTAAAAATTTTTAGGTTACGCTAAAATCTCACTTGTGGAGTTCTATGGATAGATATTCTTTGCCACTGGCAAGCAGAGTTGGGTCAAATGCTGAAAATCGGTATTTGAATACGAATACCGTAATAAAACTATTCCAAAACTGAATATTTATATATTAACAAAAAAAAGTATTCAAATATTTGGTATTTATGAATATCAGGATTGGATATTAAAAAAAAGTTTCTTTTTTCAAAATCCATTGAAGAAACATTCCCATGTTTTAACTGCTTAAAAAAATTGAACCGAAAAAAAGTGTTTTTTTTTTTTTTAAAACAAACAAAGAAACAACTTTTTCTCTAATCCTTTAAAAATTTAAAGAGAAAAAAAGATCCTTGGCTTATTTTGATAGTCTTCATTTGGGTATTGAAATACTGACAATCTCGGTATTGGAATACTTTAAATCCCAGTATTCAAATACTGCTATTCACATTTTCAGTATTTGAATATTTTAAGTTGCGGTATTTGAATACTCAACAAATGTTTTCGTCGAATACTTAAAAATTATATGTGAGTACTAACATTCAAAAACGGTTTCTAAATACAAACTCCTAAATGCTGACCAAAAAGTATTTATTTATTTATTTATTCACAAATTCAGGATACAACAGAATTAGAATTCCAATAAAGTATCCACTATCTACAGTGGTTCTTAAAACAGATTTACAAAAAAAAAACTAATAATTAAAGTAAATAATTAAAGTAGTGTTCAGTCCATTTTACAATTTGTACAGTTATTCTAGGTTTTTTTTTTTAATTATATGAACTAAGAGATGTTATTTATTAAATAATATTAAATTTAGTTGGTAATGCTTATTAACAGTTTAAAAATTTAAGAAGTATGATTTCATATGTTTTTGAATGCAAGTAAGAGTTAAATTCATACTGCATTCTTATAAGTGGTGTGTTTCTGTCCAATATCTGTCCTACAGAAAGGTATATTAAATTGGTCACAGTGCCTCAAATCTCTCCCAGGGACTTTGAAGTGGAGACAAGACAGAAGGAAGGGGGAATCTACAGTATGATTAATTAATTTAAAAATAAAACATAAGTCTGAAATAATTCTTTATGGGCCAACGAAATAATTTTAAATTCTTTCTTAACATCTTCGGTTGTTTTTTTTTAGTTTAAAAGCCAACATTTTTATAAATTTATTTTGAATTGACTCAATTCTTTTAGAGTGTACATTGTAATGCGGGCTCCATATAACCGATGCAAAAGACAACTTACTACACACATAGGAGAAATACAGGGTCAAAAACGTACTTGGGCTTTTAAACTCCTTACATGTTCTGTTTATGAATCCCAACATTTTACTTGCCTCAGCCACTATTTTTTCAAAATGAGGTCTAAAAGACCACTGGTGATCTAGTATGACACCTAGGTCTCAATTTAGTCGAATACCGAGTACAAAACACACAACTATTTGAATATTACTCGAATAACGGCCAATCAATTTTAAAAACGATTTAAAATACTGAGTTCTTAAATACTACCCAACCTCTGCTGGCAAGCACTGCTTAGAATCTTCATATGGATTGGTATTGTTCAGTTTAAATTACTTTGCCATCTTTTTTAAATAAGATGCTTATACTGAGGTAATAGAGACATTCTGCACCTCTTAAAATAACAGACGTTTTTTGGCCTTCTTATGGTTATCGTTATTAAACAAAACGATTACGGCAGCAGTTTTAGACAGAGATTTTGCAGCCTCTTTTAAGAAATATATCTTGCGTCTGCGCTTTCGACACATAACCTTATTTTTGCCTGTGGTTCACCCATTTTAAAGTAAACAAAAAATCAGTATTTACTTTTATTCTTCATAAGATATAAATTCATATTTAAATATATACAAACACTTCTGTTGATTTCGTTTTTTAAAGTAGATGCAAAAATACAGTATAAGCAAAACACAAGAAGTAAGGTTAGGTTTAGTAGTAGAATAAAAAGCAAGTGTGCCAAATTGTAACATCTAAATTAATTACTGATTTAGAATATCCGTAAAAGTGCAAGTCCGTTTTAATTTCTTCACACTATTTGATTTTTATTACTGCTATAGATTTTTCGCTAATTAGAGCCTAGGTATAAATGATATTTTAATAAATACGGCATTAAAATTTTAACCTTTTAAATAATTGATATTAAAATTTCTACAATCCGGCAACCACGCAGTTTAACAATAACGATAACGATAACGATAAACTCTTCGGTATTCATCCATAATTAAAGGAGTCCGGTATGGTTAATAACGAGAACGGATCATGCGTTACTGCGCAGTCTCAGAATAATGTTATCCACAACGGAATTGCAAAATAAGGGTGCAAAATGTCTCTAATGCGGTGTACGAAAACTTGAACAAAAATAAGATCTTGTTGCGCCGAATGACTCCGGCGAACGGCGTATGGTTATATCACTAATTATAATATAATTTTTAAGATAATTTAGACGAAATAGTAAATCATTAAATAATTTTAAAATAACTGAAAACTGCATTACAATATACACGCTGCTTGTACAATTACAGTCTTTAGCGAGTTTGGACAATACTTTTTGATTGATATAACATTTTAAGAGGTCTTGTTAGGCCCCTTTAATTGCCAAGTCCCTTAGGTGCGAGGCAGGCTGTAGGCGACCGCCCACATTGCCAAGGGATACCTACGCCACTGTTCTACCAAGTATTTTAGTGTATTTTTCAACATCGCATAACATGCATTGTAAACTGACAACAAAAATATTTAAATACCATTAGGTGTTTGGAGTTAAGTCAAAACCATTCTTACTATTTTACGACTTTGGTTAAATTAGCAAAGAATTCTTAAAAAGTTAATTTCCATAAAAAACAATTAAACATCTTGGTTAATGGTAATGTGAAGCAAAACGTCCTTTTTTAATTGAATACAAAACATTTTTTATAGCTCTTGGACTTTTAAGTTTTAGCTTAAAGATTTGTAGTTAAAGCTAAATTAACTTAAAGCAAACGTGACCAGGGCGGTTTTATGACCGATAAAATTTTTGCATTCTTATGTATTTTGATCCACTAAATTAAAATTTTAAACTTGCTTATGCGTCAAAAGTAACAAAATTTTGTTATAGAACAATTTAATTTCTTAAAACACTCAAACACATTTATACTTGTTTTTATAGTGTTTTTGAGTGTTTCAAGAAATTAAATTGTTTATAACACATTTTTGTTACTTTTGTCGCAAAAGAACTGTCAATAGATTGTTAGGCTTATTAAAAATAATTAGGATTAAGGTTAATTAAACAGATTTCTTTAAACTGGAAATATTAAAAGTTTAGCGCAATTTTTTCGACATATGAAAGAAAAAATGCATACAATAGATAATAAACAAATACATTTTGTAATGTAAGGAGTGTGATGATAATAAAAGAGCTTCCCCCTTCTTTATTATTTAAATGAAGCAAGATATCAAGATCCAGTAAATTTAAGGTAAAAGGGTATGACACACTATTGTTTTACATAAAAATAATTTCGGTCACGTGGCGTCTGTTGTGGGGGCACTAGAATCTGTTTTTTTTTGGGATGAAAGAAGGGTAAAATAGCAGCTTGTTTTAAGGACCCTTGATTCTCTTCTTGGGCTTTTTTTAAAATCAGTCGAGCCATTTCGAACTTAGAACCGTTTATGACCGAATTTGGCTTACATACTGTACAAGCAGCTCGGTTTTAAGAACATTATTGGCTTGTAAGTCGAAAACGGCTAGATCGATTTTAAAAAACAAACTAGCGTTAAATAGAGAATCATAGGGCCTTTAAATCACATTAGAAAAAAAAGAGACTATTGCCCCCAGACACTGGGCCACGTGACCGAAATTATATTTATGCCCAAAATTACCGTAAGTGACACCATTTTCCCTAAATTTTACCCGATCCTAATAGCTTGTCCCATTTAAAAGTTAAGAGGTCTTTTAAAAACCGCGCTATATGTATAAATTGTAGCTAAATTTCAATCGCTTGTAACTCTGGAACGACTTGACCGATTTTTAAAAAATCAAAAGCTTTAGGAAGATAATAAAAATATCTATAAAACGCATGACCCCTATTTCATGAAAAAAAGAGTTACTAGTGTAGTCTTGGCACTACACAAATATATATTTTTTAGGTATTTTTCTTAATTTATAGTTCTTAAAGTTTAGGCCACGTGACCAAAATTCTTTTTATGCCAAAATGAGTTCAAGTAACACTTTTTACTCGATCAGAATATCTTGTCCCATTCGAAAAATAGAAAAGGTAACTCTTTTATTATGCCCACTGTTTATATAAAACAATAAATTGTCAACCATTAATCGTAAAATAAAAATATGTTTCGTGCTTTTTTATAAAATAAAAGTTATTTAGTTTATAAACTTAAAAATATATATATGCTTTTTAAAAAGTCTTTTAATAGGAGTAATAATATTTTAAATTAAAACTTTTTGGTTTTTAATCTATATATTTTTAATTTTTTGGTGTTACTATGTATGTATAGTGTGCAGTTTTATGATGCTGCGTCTGACTCCTCTCGAACAGTTTTTTTTTCACCCTTTCGGGGTCATCCCACCCAGGTCCGACGACCGCCTCCCTAGGTGGTGCACTGCAGCCTGAAGGCTTATTATACCCCTACTGCTTCCCATTCACACACCATTCATTCCATAACTTGGATGGTTGTTGCTCGGTCCGCATCCCCGAGCAGAACACCATGTGCCGTTGCCCAAAACACCGCTGGTGCCGGTCACCCATCCAAATTATGGGCGCGCATTCCACTGCTTAACTCGAACAGTTGGAAGTAGTAAAAAAATATTACCAAAATGATAGCTCATTTGTGGCCACTTAACGTTTATTCACTCGAAAATTGGATTGGCATCATCGGTACTCTACGCAGGTTATTCGCCGCACCGTGGAAAATTTTGTAAATAAGTTTTGACCGTAAGTTAACTTACGTTCAAACTTTTCCACAGTGCGGCGTATAGCCTGCGCAGAGTACTGATAATGGCGTCCCAATTTTTGAGTAAATAAACTATAAGTAGACACAGTTAGGCTACCAAATTGGTAATATATTTTTAATACTTTCAACCAATCAAGAGGATTCAGACACTGCATCATCAAACTGCACACTATACTAAATATAGAAACATTTAGAAATTAAAAATATATATATTAGAAACTAAGAAATCTCTATTTAAAACACGAACACTCTTACTGAAAGACCCTTTATAAAAAAAAGGAAATATTTTTTAATTAAATGTGCAAAGTAGCTTGAAACCAATAAGCTAAATCAAGCAATTAAAAAAAGTTTAAAATCCTAAAGGGTACAAAGATCTTATTTTTTATTGTAAGATAGAAAATGCAGCAAGAATTTATTGAAGCGTGTCTGGAAAACTACTTTTACTTAGGCAAATTATTAACTTACCTTTCGCATGACCTCCGCTGCTGATAATCCCGGATATGGTGTACTTCCCAGTGTAACTACCTCCCAAATTAGAACTCCGAAACTCCAGACATCGGACTTTACTGAAAATATATTATCGTAAAGAGGATTCAGGGGCCATCCAGCGGATAGGCAGGCGACCTGAAAATAATGTAAATATGTATTAAATGTGGCAGACAATAATGTTTTATAAGTGATACTAAAAGAATTTCGGACTTTTATTTTCTTTATATTAACCATTCACACAACGTTTTGGGCAGTCCTGTCTCTGTCCATTTTCAAGTGTAAACTAATGTTTTTAATTTTTAATTAAATAGGTGTAGATATTTAAAAACATCGACTTTTTTTAAAAACTTCAACGAAAAATACCAGACATTTATTTATAAATTCTTTTATAAAAAGACACAAAAAATTACCCCTAAAGTTTTGTGGCGTAATACAAAAATATGCTGTATCTTTTTAAATGTGATCGACACTGATTCTTTATGAGTGATACTAAGAATTATGGACTTTAATTTTCTTTATTTTAACCATTCATACAACGTTTCGGACAGTCCCATCTCTGTCCGTTTTAAAGTGTAAAGTAATGTTTTTTATTTCAAATTAAATAAGTGCATCAAATTCTACTTTAATCGGTTACATGGTTGTTGGGATATTTAAAAATATCGTAGTATTTTTAAAAACTTTATTTTTCATGAGGGATGCCAGAAGAATTTCGAACAAACAATTTTCATAATAAAATTTGACTCATGCCAAATTTTTACACAAATAAAGCCAATCTGATTAGAAATACGCTCCAGTCTACTTGATATTTCGATACAACAACTTAAGAAAGACAACTAGACCAAATTTAAGATAAGAAATGACAGATATAAATGTAAAATTAGGAGTTGGGCGCCATTTTAAAAACAT
>JACEGR010007893.1:0-43218 GCA_014170235.1 Listronotus bonariensis
TGTTAGGTATTATAAAATTTTATAAATGAATTTTTAACAACAATATCTTTGTTAAGAACATCCTTGACTTTTACAGCTTCTAACTCGAAAAAAAAGTCTTACATGTAATAATAATAATAATACTAATTCCTTTATTGCCATAAACACATTCAAATCTGAACATTGACAAGGTCATAGTTTTAAAGAAAAGAAATTATGAGACAATGAGTTACAAATTATACTTCACAAAACAATGATAAAATTAATATAAATAAAATCCACTTTGAAAAAAACAAACAAAAAACATCTACTAAAATATCACAAAGCTAAAAATTAATTAATAATAATAATGATAATTCCTTTATTGACATTAACACATTAAATTTTGAACATTGTCCTAAGCTTAAAAATATAATAATAAAATCATCTGATAAACAGTTACAAATTAGACAATCTAGGCAAAATGACAATAGAAATTAACATAAACAAGTCAAAATTAAAAAAATAAATAAATAAATAACACCTCAAAACAATCATAAAGTCGAATTTAAAAGAAAAAGTTAAATAACATATAATTTCAATAAAAAAGTAAGATACAGGTAAAACTATTCAAAGTCGCCAAAATATTCTTCCAAAGAGTAATTTTTTTTAAATTAAAAACTGCTTTAGATTGCTTTTAAAAGAGTTTAAACTCTGTGTCCCCTTTATATTTAAAGAAATTTTATTATAAACCTTGATACAGCTCGCCAGAGGACCCTTATGAAATAAAGCTGTGCGATGAAGTGGCATAGCCAAATCATCCCTACCCCTCGTGACGATGTTACTAGAGACATCCCCGTTTCTAACAAACATATGAGGATTACTTCTTACGAACACAGAACAAACATAAACAAACAACGATGGTACAGTCATTACATTAAGAGGATGCCGTAGCACGCTAAATTGAGCTAAAACGCGATTCGATGCCGTTTTTTAAATATTTGTTTTGGAAAAAAATTGTACATAGAAAAGTTTCTTAAAATGATCCAAAAATTATCGGAAAGTTATTTGATTTTTGGTAGTGTTAATAATTAACACATGAAATTTTCCAAAATTACAAAACCGTAAAAATAACCAACTTTCCGATAATCTTAAATTAAAATTTACTTATTTAAGGTTACCCCTCTCCCCTCTAACACAAACGTCAAAAAGTTTAAATGGGAATGGGGGTCAAGTGGTACATCATTTTAAAGCTCCTGACGAGTACTTTATAACCCTAGAATATATAGTCAATATCTTCACCTACTACAGAATAGCGGTCCTAAAAAAAATATTCTAGGGTTATAAAGTACCCGTCAGGAGCTTTAAAATGATGTACCACTTGACCCCTTTCCCATTTAAACTTTGACGTTTGTGTTGGTGAGGGAGGGGATAACCTTGAATAAGTAAGTTTTAACACAAATGTGTCCCCCTAAAAATAAAAATTGACGTAGTTCAGGATTTTTTAGAAGTGTACAAATAACCAAATTATGGGGGTGGCTCGTTTTAATTGGAATCACTGTATGTTGCCGAACTCATTTTAGACAAAACAGTGTTAACCTGCTCAGCAAAATCTAGGTTGGAATCTAATAAAAATCCATAAAAATTTAACGGAAGCTGTTTGCTCCAAACTTCCACTGTTAGCAGGTACATATAAGGACGCCAAACTGTGATGTCTGAAAAATAAAAGGTTAGCCTTATCTGAATTCAAAATAAGAGTATTAGAGCTGCACCAATCTCATCCTTTTTACAACCTCAACCGAGTTCTTAGAGAGTATTACTTTATCAGCAGAAGAAATAATACAAGAAGTGTCATCTGCAAATTGATATAATTTTGATATATCAAGTTTTTTTCAGATCATTGACAAATATTAAGAATAAAAGTGGCCCTAATATGAAACTTTTTGGTACTCCTTTGTTAGTTGGTTTGTTTGCTGAATATGATCTACTTTGCCCAGAACCAATACACACAGTCATACTTCTGTTAGGCAGATATGATTCTAACAATTTGTTAGGTACCCCACGAACACCATATCATTCCAACTTGCGAAGCAACAACCTATGATCTATTTAGTCAAAGGCCTTACTCAAACCAAAGTATATTCCTGAGACTAAGTTGTTATTATCTAGTTCAAAAATATAGTTCATAGACTGAAATAAAGCAGTGATTGTCGACCGCTTTGGTATAAAACCATGATGGTCAACATAAAATAAGTTGTTTATTACAAAACAGTTTAACAGTCTTACATATTTAAGCTTTTCAAGTACTTTAGAAAATATAGGTGGAACAGAAATATTTCAATAATTAGAGATAATCTCTTTATTGCCCTTCTTATAAACAGGAACCACTTTAGCAATCTTAAACGGATCTGAAAAATACCCTGCTTCAAAACAATCGTTTGTTGGATCAGCCAGTGGGGAACCTATAATATCAGCTACCTCCTTAATCACTACCGAAGGCCATCATCAACCCCTGTAGAATATTTTAAAGGCAAAGAATTTATTATAAGGTAACTTCTTCGGGTGTTGTAGGTTCCAAAAAAAAAAATTAAAACGGTACACTTTCGATAATTTCACTACCAAAGCTTTCCTGAGAAAGAAAAGCAATTAAACTAACATCAAACTGGAAGCAAATAAATTTGCCAACCTTACAGGATCGCTTAACATAACATTGCCAAAATCTGTAAATTAGTATTTCTTTTCCTTTTATTCTGAACACTGTTAAGTAATGGCCAAGTTGACTTCGTTACATTTTTTGAATTCACTATTAATTGTCATTATAAGGAAGTTTATAGTGCCTAATATATTTTCTGAATGCACTTCTTTGACCTTTATAAAAAAACAGTAATTGACTGTTGCACGTTCTAATTGTCAATGCATATAAATCACGAAGATTCTGTGAAATTTCCTTGATTTCATCAGATACCCAGCGCTTTGATGAATGAGTTCTAGTCGTGTTTTTTTGACAGGGATAAAAACATTATAGCGCTCATCTACACCTACCGTACTGACAACTCCACTCCATTCTTCATTGATCATTCCTGCTTTAAGACTACGCAAATTTTCCTAACTAAAGTTTCTTTGATAACAAGACACTCTTTGTGATTTTATGGTGATATTTAGCAATCCTAGGATTAAAGAAAAGTGGTCCAAAATGTTTGTTTTTAAAATATCGGTTATAAATTGGTCATCTTTTAAATTAGAGAAAATGTTATCTATGTAATGTATGTAGGACACTATTATTAATAGTACTTCTATTAATACACAAAATGGCAACTAATACCCTTGTTATACAAGAGGATACAGCAGTATGTTCCAAAAAATTAGTCTTTACAAATGCGATTTTCAGGCGTAAAACACTTTTCTGTCTTCTGTAATTATTAGTACAGTACAAAACCAGGGTGGAAAGTGTTTCATTACTGTCAAAAGAAATAGATGGTTCAACTAGGCGCTAAGCGTTTAGACAAGTAATAAAACTTTTCATGGAGCTTTGTATACTATTTTATTTACAGGCATAATTGAGGAGTGTCTTTTCAAAAGGGGATATATTCCATTTTTATTTTAAATGCTTTTGAGATCCTATTATTCATATTAAAATGCACAAATTATTTATCTTAAACTGAATTATTAGTTTCATTTGTCTTTCATATACTGTTTTAAGTCAGTATTAGGTGAGGAATTTGTGAATTTCAATATGAATAATAAGTTTACACAAGAAATTTCAAACAAAAGAAAAATCAATATATCCCCTTTTGAAAAGACATTTCTACTTAATTTTTTTGGATTTTTAGAATTAAAAAACTGTTACGAAATTATTTTTAATTTGTCAAATAATTTCGCCAACAAATATTTATCGCACGTACAATCGTAGGTGTCACAAAGATGTTTAAAATTGCAGACAAGTTACCAAGTTGGTAAAGTTTTGAATTTTTTCGATGGTTGCTAGGCTTACTTTTACTTTATTTTACTTTCACGAGAAGACTTTCGGCCCACAAGGGAAAGTTAACTAAAAAGTTGAAGCTTTAAAAAAGTCGGAAATGTCAACATTACATACTAGATATTGGCTATTTAATTAAAAATATTGGCATATTTTAGACTAACAATAATGTTAATTGAGGATGGTACGAAGTAAACTTATAGCCTTTTTTGTTTGTTTTTTTTATGAAAATGCATTTCTAAAAAAGTTGTAAGTAGCTATCAGAAATAATATTAAACAAAATGATGGAAGGTTTTTTGAAGTTGAAGTATACATTTTAACCAACGACGATACATTTGTTTAAAACTTATAATAAGGGATTTTTTTAAATTTTATTACCCCCATAGAATTATCCTATAAAAAATAATTAAGAGGTCTCATTTACACATAACTCTTGTCTGAAAATTTGTTGCAGTGTTGAAGAAATTGAAAAGTGTAAAAATCGTGATATGTTAGAGCAGCTATTAGCAGATTTAGCTGGTGAATATCCAGCCTTCCGAGAAGTATTCCTAGATGAGAGAGATATTTATTTAACAAATTCATTACAATCGGCTGCTCGCATAAGGCCTACCCTTAAGCCAGGTAAAATATATATTGTTAATTTAATACTATGTCTATATAATTTTGTGACTTATGGAAAACTTTTTTTATCATTTTTAATGTTATGAAAAAAGTTTATTCTTTGTAAAAAGTTCTGCATGATTAAAACCTAAAAGACAACCATCAGATATCAAATTGTATCAAGTTTCCCATATTCCGCCAATTTACGTAGGCACTGTATATCCAGTTAATTTTCTGAATCTAGAAAACTTGTTTTGTTTAAAACAAAATGGTTGCAGACTCAACAGTTTTGCAGTTAGAGTTGTAAAATAATCGTTGGCGTGGGCGAAGCCTTATAGTTTATTTCTTAAAAGGCATATATTGGGTATTGAATTTTGCACGGAGCTTTTGAAGATACCGAAAAATAATTGTATTTATTTTTAAAAGCACGTTTATATTCAACTTTAATCAAGAACCCTTAGTGTTGCAAGCTTTGCAGTTTAAAAGAAAGGCCGCCTCAAATGTTATTAATATGTATGTTATTAAATCTTGGCAACAACGATTATGAAAACAGTTCTGGATAAATTTAAAATATTATCTAAAAGCTATATTTTAGGTGCTACATTGTTGCCACATGTCCTGCAACATAAAAATTAGTTTCAGATACTAAAGGGCTTGTCTTTCGATCCATTTTTTAGTCCTTTTCCTTAAAATAATAGTTATAAAATGGGTTGTACTTACCTAATAATTTATTAAATTTTAAAGGCCTTAAAATCAATTAGTTCCACAGTTTTACAACCACAGAGGAATAAAGATGGCTATTTTGACGTATTTACCTTATTTTTCGGCTAAATGGCATTGATGCATTACCAAAAAGTACTAATAGATTTATAGAGGGTGCCCTAATTAATATACTGATTGTACGGGAAATCATATGTTCTTTATGCCAAAATATTAAGATTTAACAAAACATACCTAAATCAAAAAGTTGATAACCAGAAAGACACAGGGGTGTCAAAGTGAAAAAAATATTTTAAATGTATTTTAATAATTATTGATACATTTTGAATATTGTAATGAAACTCGGTATCAAGGTGGTTTTAGACATGAACTATTTAGATCTAATATTAATTTTTATTTATTAACTAGAGGGTGCTTTCTATACTACTTTGAATTTCTCCCAAGCGTCGCAACTTTTTGTGCTACTCAGACAGAGTTTACAGAATGTTGTTAACTTGTACCTTGAAAACGAAGAATTGCGGACCCATGTTTATATGAACTTTTTTTATTAATTCTAATGTAGAGTCTGCCCTTAAAGTTTCCTAACTACTGTACTGAACTGTTTCCACTGTAACACCCTGTATATTAGGGTGGAGTGAAATAAAAAATCTAGCCGTGGGGTGAAATTTGTCATTTATTAAACAAGAAAATTTTAAAAAAATGTATTACTTAGCATCTTGAGTTGACCCATTAATTTTGAAAATTACTTCTTAGTAAACATTTTTCACTGCAAGGTCTGTAAGATTTTTTTGTCCTTTAACATTTGAAAACATCTTGCAATGAACAAATTTGACCATTTCAAACGAAGTTGTACTCTCTTGGTAAAAAGAAGCTTGTTATATTTTGTTTTTTTTTAATTACAATAATAGTCTTAACTTCTATTTGGCATGAAAGAAAACGTTTTCAAATGTAATTCATAGAAGATATTATATCTTTTTGTGTTGAAGGCATGAAACTGTGTTAGACAAATTTAAAGTAGTGTAGGTAGCGCCCTTTAGTTAACACATAAAAATATATTGAAGATATGTTTTGAGTTCAGCGGATTCATTTAATGGATGGTATTTATTTGGGTACACGCCAAAATTTAAATTTAAAGTACTAAAAACCACAAAAATTAAAACAAATAAAAAAGATAATTAAATTTAATATCTTTACCTACTACAAAATAGCGGTACAAAAATTACCCAAATACCTGATTGGGATGGCCATATTTCCGAAACTAATAAAGTAAGATGTACTTTTTAATATACCGCCATTTTGTAATAGGTGAAGATATTGGATTTATATTCTATGGTTCTAAAGTACTCGTCAGAAGCTTTAAAATGATGTATCACTCAACCCTTTTCTCATTTAAGAATGTTGAGGTGGTAGCCCTGGGGGTTAAGGGATTGAAGGGGCGACGTCTAATTTTTTGTAAAAAACATTCCACCTCAAGAAATATCGTGACGTGTTTCGGCGTTTTTTCAAATCTGTCTTTTCGCAGATAACTTATGCGGTAAGTTTTTAAGTGCACACCCTGTAGGTATGTATGGTTAATTCTTATTATTTTGGCATAAGAAATATGTGGCTTCTAAACCATTAATTAGTCGACACTCTGTATAGAGTTTAATTGTGCTATTTATTTTTATTATATGCTTTTAGAAGAAGTACCAGATGAGCCTTTAAAAATAGTAGGAGTAGTCGGAATAGGACATACTCCTGGCATCATAAGGCTGTGGCCGCACGAACAGAGACAGTTTCTTCAAGCTATTATGATTGTGCCACCTCCCTCTCTAACATCGAAAATTATTAGATACTCATTTAGAATATCGCTATTAGGGTTTGGTGGATATATTATCTACAAGTTAGTTCCAACGCCACAAGTAATAAGAGAAAATGTTTACGTTTTTCTCCAGAAGGTTATTAGTAGTGTCAAAATCAACCAGAGCTTTAAATACTCCCTAAATTAACTGTTTTAACGGCAGTGTTAAAACTACTTTACTATCGTAAAAGGAATTGTGTTTGCTTTAAGTGTTTAGTTATTATACCCACTGTCATCATTAGCAAATACAAATTCCATTTTTGATAAAACATCTTTTACAAGCAACCAGAAAATTTTATTAAAATCCACAAGAAATTTTATGTAATTAGGACTTTAAATAGAAATAGGAAAAACCGTTTTATAATTTAAAATAAAATAGGAAACAAATTATATTTTAAAACAATTACACGTTTGTGCACTAATAATTTGTATATTACAATTTTACGGGAATTGATTATTTAAATTAGAACTACTTTCTTAAATTAAAATTATTCTATTATGTTCTATTTCGGCTTTCCGGTATGAGGCCTTCATCAGAACTTATTAGTAGAAATTTCCATATACAGTCAGTGTTAAAATTTAAAATAAACACAACATTTTTGAACGATCACAAAAAGGATTTTAGTATACATATATTACATACATAGCGACACAATTTTAAAATTTATTAATAAAAGGCAGCAGCCGTTATGACTATTATTATTTTTATTTTAGACTATATTGAAATATTTTTTTTCTAAGATACTTTATTTAATCTTCTTACCTAAAAAACATTGGCCGATCAATTGCCAAGAGGATAAAAATTCCTAAATATTTGTGTTAGTGCATTAAATATTAAATATTATATATTACTTTTTCTTTACTAAAAAAATACAGGATTTGGCCTAAAAAATATTTTTTTCTTATACTTATTTTAATACATTTTCAGTATTAAACTCTAAAAAAGCCATGTAACCAGGTTAAAGATTTGCCAAGCAAGAAAACATCAAATTATACTATTTAGGATATGACTCAAAATAAAAATATTTTATTTTGTCACTTTTTAATCATTTTATTAAATACATTAAAAAATATGAGGAAGTTTAATATTAACGTTTTCTTCCAAGTTAAAATTTTAATTGATCATGGTAGCTAATAAGAAATTATAATGTGCCTCAAATGATTGTTAAATTATATGTCATTAAAGTTGTATGATGTTTTATTGAATCATAAAATTTCCTATGAAGGCGATAATATTAAAATTTATCGATAATCATATTATTTGTTTCTGCACTTGTCGATTTTAAAATAATTTGAAAGTTGCAATTAAGTAAAATGGATTTTTAGATTACCCTTAAGACTGCTCTTGTTTTATATATAAATATATTATTTACTTTTTTAAGAATGGATAGCTTAAAAGCCAAAAGTTATTATTGTTATATAATAGAAAATTATTAGACAAGTCAATAAAAAAATCTACCTATTTATTATAAAAGGAAAATTATAGTGTTAAACACCTTATTTGATTTTTTACAATATACCATTTGAAAGCACATTGGAAGTTTACCGCAAGCTTGTTTTTTTATTTCTCTGATTTTTTTGTCGGCAAACAAGAAAATTATCGAGAAATTTAACTATCAAGTTA
Organism: Listronotus bonariensis; assembly: GCA_014170235.1. Classification (NCBI taxonomy): domain Eukaryota; kingdom Metazoa; phylum Arthropoda; class Insecta; order Coleoptera; family Curculionidae; genus Listronotus; species Listronotus bonariensis. The sequence goes on from JACEGR010007893.1 coordinate 8,719, forward strand.
TGCAATACCAAATTTGATACTTTTTTAAAATAAAGACCAACTTTTGTTTCACATTAAGCCTGACTCGTCGGACAGAGTGATAAAAAATGTATATGAAGCCTTTAGGTTTGCCGACTTTCCGAATTCTTAACGTGTGAAAAATCTCAAGACTCCATGCACTTCGGTAGCGCGGTCCATCGCCGATTTCCCGGCTCCCGCTAATTTGAAAAGAGAGTAAAAGTAGTAGAGTGTCTAGTAAGCACAGTAAAGGTTGCTACTTTTCTTCATTAAATCAGCTAAAGCCTCAATTGGTTCTTTGGATGCTACTTTGTTTAGTTGCCCCATAGGATTTATGGGTTAAATCCGGAGACCCTGGTTTTCACTGCATTTTACCGAATTTAAATAGTATTCTTTTCAAAGCAGTCCAAGTCCCAAATTTTCTAAAATTAATAATAAAATATTCCACTGAATTGTATCCGCAGTTGGTTTCTTGTGAAACATTTTTTAAATATTAATACTAAATAGGAAAAATTGCTTTTTAATGTTTCAATAATTATTAGAGCATTACTCTACAATTGTTCAGTATACGAAGTACTCTTGATGAAGCCCTAGAAAGGCGAAACAATTGTAGAGTAATGCTCTAATAATTATTGAAACATTAAAAGCAATTTTTCCTATTTAGTATTAATAATATAAAATATTCCATATGCGGCAGGATTTCTGCCCTGTAGAATTAGAAAATAAAAGGATTTCGGTCAATTCTATGGAAATCTGCTTAGCCATTAATTTTATTCTTTTACCTCGATTGTGATGCCACTCATTGTCCCTTCTAATTTGTGATTGGTATGTGGTGACAGTTTACTTGTGACTTTTTTTATTCACTTTGTTAATATTTTTCTGTTTAGTAAATAATTAAACTCTACATAATTTAAAAAAGTACATTCCTTATGGCCTCTGTTAGTAATGACATTATAATATTAGACATAGGCAAATTCTTACATATTATGTAAATGATATAAGATAATGCGGTCTGTACCCAGACGTTTTTTCCTAGAGTAAAATAAATAAATTGTTTTTTTCAGTTAATAATAAAATAAATAATATTTTTAACAACAAACACTAAGGAACTGGATGTTTGTAAACCGTGATGCCAAATGACTATGGGAAAAATCCTCTTAATAAAATTGGCGAAAAGGTTCATATAAACATGGGACCACAAATTTTTTGTTCTCAAGATTCAAATATTTTTTAAACACTTTTAAAACTTCAAAAATACGAATTTTAGTAAAATTTGTTAGACTAGAAATAAACATTATTTAATTAAGTATTTTTTGTTGTTACATAATTGCTAATAAGCAATTATAAAACCTTACTTTTAAAAGAAAAAAATCTTTCAATGTCTCTTTTATTGTCTAGTACAGTGGATTTAACTTTTTTTCTCTGAAACTAAAAAAAATACAAAAACTGTATTTTTATTAATCTAAAGACAATACAGCTTGTCTTCGGAAGTTCTTACCAAATGGGAAACGTTTTAATTAAATTTATGAAAAAAGTGCATTTTAACAAAAATAACTGTATGTTGGACGTGCAGGGTGGCTTAAAAAGACTTGTTTCCAAATGAATATACAGGGTGTGATTTCTTATGTCATTTTATGAAGAAAAGTTCCTATAAATATAGGTCCGGGGTTCTGCTTCTTTTCTGAGATACAGGGAATTAATGTTTTTAAAAAGTCGGTAATTTATAAATATCTTAAATACACTTAAACCGACTTATTCGAGTATCGAGTCCGATAGTAGGATCAGTAGTATGTGTGCGGCCGGCCTTAAGGTATTTACAAAAACATTTTTTTACAAGTTTAACACCTTGTTTTTTGAGAACGAAGAATTTGCGGGCAAATGTTGATATAAGCCTTTTTTATTTTGATGAGAGGATCCTTCCATACCAGCTGGGACCACAATTCACGAACACCCGCTATTCTGGGTAAGGTTACAACATACGTTTTATTTCAGAATAAAAAATTCAATAATAAAGTTAAATTTTTGTTATGCTATGTTTGTTTTTTGAAAAACCAAAATAAAAAAAAATCATTAATTATCTACAATCGGTAAAAGGTGATAAAATAAGTTAGTCAATATTAAAATAATTTATTGAAAAAAACGAATCTAGAGTGAATTATTTACATAATAATTCAATGATATTGTGATGTCATACTCTAATAATGTCAACTTATCTGTTTATCTTATTGGGAAGGGGGTATATTTATATTTTTACACATTACCATTTAATTGTTTTTCGTTTATGTATGGATAATACTGTATTTCTACACGTGCTGGCAAAAATATTTTCTTTTTACATCCAGTACGCTTAGTTTTCTGTATATGTATGTTAAACAATTTTAATTTATCTTTATATGTTTTTAAAAACGTTAAAACTTATAAATAAATTATTTCAAATATACTTTTACTTTGTTTTATTGTGCCTATTACTCCTTATAGTCTAAGAGCCAGTGGACGGCAGACCGTCAGTATTTTACCAAAGCTCATATTTTTCTCAATGACCTACCTTCCTTACATGAGATGGGGCTTCACCAAGCCAAGCAAGGGTAGCTATGGTGTCACTCAGGTACGACAGGGACCTACCTAAATTTGACCAAGTTCGACAGTACTTTACTAAAGCTGCAGTTTGGATACATTAAAGAGTATATTTAATGCGACCAAAAAAAAATAGACAGACGATTTAGCTGACTGTAATTTCGTGGCCGACTTTTTAAAATTCGAAAAACAAAAAAACTGCCAAGAAATTTCTACCAGCTAAATTGCCTGCCAATATTTTTTTTGTCGCATTAAATACACTCTTCAATGTGTCCAAACGGCAGCTTTAGTAAAGTACTGTCGAACTTGGTCAAATTTAGATATGTCCCTGTCTTATCTGAGTGACATCATAGCTTCCCTCGCTCGGCCTAAGGCGAATTCATTTCGCTAAATATCGATGGGTTTTTGACACAACACCGTAAAAGACATTCGTCAATTTTACGGGAAACGATTTTTTCAATCTATTGCGTTATTTCTAAAAAAACAAAAACAGAGAACCGAAATAAAGCTCTGAACTAATCTATATACAAAAAAATACAAACTTTGTTTTAAAAATAAAGCAACGTTTTCTGTAAAATTTGACGAAAGTCGTTTACGATGTTGACCTAATTAGGACTAGGAACTGACTGCGCATGATTATTGCCCTTATAAGGTTTGTGGTCAGGCGTAATCCCGAACGTGGTCAGCAAAATGAATTCCCATTAAGTGAAACCCCATCTCATGTAAGGTAGGTATGCGAGAGTCATTGAGCAAAATATTAGCCATGGTAAAATACTGACGGTCTGACTTCCACTGGCTCTTAGACTATTAATATTTTATAAAATGGCAGTGTATTGGTTTTTGGTACAAAAATGTGTCCCAGGATAGATTTGCAAGAGGACAAATAGACAAACAAAAATTAAATCGCATTTTGGAAAAACTGGTCGCATAGTCCAAAAAGAAATACAAAATCTTAGTTCGATGTACAGAGGGGTTATAACTAAAAATACATGGTGTCTCATAATGGATTTAAGATTCTAAATTGTTCTGGCGCCGGCCCCGCAGAGTAACAAGCGTTTATGCTTGAATCGTTCTTTAAGTCGAACGATTCTTATACCGCGACGTCGTTTTTGTGCACATTTCAATATCAGACGGTTAGAGAATGCACCCCAGACCTGAGCCTCTTAGATTTTTTTATGGGGATACTTAAAGAGTGTCGTCTACACCGACCCAGTACCAAAATCCAACCAGCAAATGAAATACCACCAATGTTATCCGTGACATAACCTTAGAGATGTGCAAGCGAGCTTTCCGTAGCCTGCTGCGAAGAAGACGGCCAGCATTTAAACGATGTTTTATTTAAACAATAAATCCGCATGTTTAACGTATCTGACAAGTATATTAAAATTGTTCCACAATTATTTGAATGTTCGTTTATTCCTTTAAAACCTAAAATCCATTATGAGACATCCTGTCTAGAGCAAATTACTTTTATTTTTAAAAATATAGAAAACCTTGTTAAATTTTGGCATAAAATTCTTTACAAAATTAACTCATACAATTTTTTTATATTAAAAAAATCGAAGTTCCTTACTATTCTCCTTATTGCTACTTGTGGTAACAGTGCAGAATAGGGTCGTCTGCCGTTTTTATGATTTTTTAAAAATAAATGATACTGATTTTTAGACCCTTTTCTAATTGAAACACCAGTGGTGCTGATCCAAAATGTCCCGTGTTTAATTAATTATAAATTAACAAACTTGCGGGACCGGGGAGTAAATAGGGGTGCTGGGCGGGGTAAAATAAGTAAAAATATATTTTTTTTCTAAATATAATTGTTAAAAAATAGAAATATTTAAAAGAAAATTTGAAAATTCAATCAAATTTTGCAAAAAGGTTAAAGAAACGTCATTTATTGCAAGTAATGTAGGATGTATAGTTTTTTTTTTTAATTGACCGGAAAATTGAATTTTCCACTCAATTTTTTAAGCGGAAAATGCTATTTTACAGGACTAATTTACTTTCCGGTCCCTAGTTTACTTTCCGGTCTCTCATTTACTTTCCGGTCCCTGATATCAAAAAATCCTGTTAGCCATGACAAAAATTGTCAGAGTTCAATTGTTACTATTTGACAGTTCAAGATATTGTAAAGTAAAGAAAGCATCATTTTGCCAAAATGGACTCACATGGAAAATTCAGATAAAATAATTGAAGCAGCGTCCTTATTGTCGTTTAAATATAACACTAAAAATTTACACAGTTTTTTTTCCGGTCAATTAAAAAAAAATATGTACGATACTCGACCGGAAATAATTTTACGGGTCTCCTCAAAACTACAGGACTCGCCTACGGCTCGCCCTGTAAATGTTTTTCGTCGACCCGTAAAATACCATTTTCCGGTCTAGTAACGTAAATAGCTATTTTTTACGAGTGGTAATTTTTTTTTAATAACTGAAATATTATAAATCATAAAAACTATTCAATTAATGGCAAGTAGTTGTTAGAAAAACCTGCTAACTTGTCCAACATCTTAAACCTACTCACTTTATGCTTTAACTTTATTATAACTATACTGGTTAAGCAAACAGGAATTGGAATATCGACCAGTAAAGCAACAAAAAAGAATGTATATGATTAATCCAATCAGAAATGTTTACATGCAGGTATTCCCGTTACATTGTCTCTTTTCATCACATTGCCTATATGGTATTAGGCTGATTCTGTATACCTACTGCTAATACAATTTAAAGCAAAAGAATAAAATTTGCTGACAAATCGTAAATAAATACGTTTTTCATATGTTGCATATCTAATGGACTATATACTGTGTAAAATCCGATATATTTTTTAAATTCCTTTATGGGCCAATAAAAAAATTAATCACCCAAAACTAACCTGACCGTGACTTCGATCAGGTTGAATTTTATTAAAAAAATCCACCACATACAACTTGGATGCGTAAAGTTAAATAGATAAGCCGGTGTTGCCAAATGTTCATATTAAAAGTGAAGAACTTTCGAAAAATTCAAATTTTTATTTTTTACAAAAAAATACAAAATGTTTTATGACAGCGCCCTAATATTATGATTAAGAACAAATAGGAAATAAGGATGCCGTTCAAGTATTACGTAAGCAGATTATTAACCCCCTATCCTCCCATGTCATCAAAAGTAAGCAAAACCTAACCTCCCCTTCCCTATGCTTTCGTAAACATTTGTATATGCATTTTTCTTTTAATGTATTTCTTCTTTTTTATTGCTGTATAAGCAGCAGTTGTAATTCTAGAAATAAGAAAATAGGATAGAGGAGGACTTTGACGCACAAAAAAATTCATTTAAACAAACTTTACTGACCATATTCAATATAGAGCAAGGTACAAATATTACAATATTAATTATTATAACGAACAAAACAAACGTTCTTAAAATTGTTGGTTTGTATATTAAGGCTTACATCAAGCCATTTAAGTAGAGGAATACAAAAAATAATAACAGTTTATTATTGTGACAGACGACAGAGTTAACCATAAGAAATAAATCTATCTTATGAATTCCATCTCGCAGAGTAAAGATCCCTGGAGATGCCTTGAGCAATCGCTGGAAAAATGTCGGTAAACGATTTCAGTTCGACGCGGTCCAAACTCAGGAACCAATATTCCCTCTTGGATGCGACATCCTTTCTATTTTATTGTGTTTCATACATGTCTAATGGCAAATATGGGCATTTATTGAGGGTCCCCCCAAGGTTGGTCCGAGGGGTGAGGCTGATGATGGATTAAACAGTGAGGACCTTTTCAACGTGGGAAGGAGGTTTTGTGTAATTTTATAAAAAGAATGAAAGGTGAAAACAATAAAAAAAGGTTAGAGAACCTTTTTTTTTTGTTGCTCTTTGATCCTCCTTTAAAAATTTTTGTTTTTTACCACCTCACACACTTGTCCTCGGCCCATGGCCCCACTCAGAAATTCGATATGACCGCCCCTGATATATCAGTTCTAGTACTTATACCTCAAATGGTTTTAAAATTCATCTTTAAAAAAATTATAGTAGATTGAATTTATTCTTAGTCACTAATTGCAATTATTCTTAAATTTTCCTAGAAACAATATCCAATTCTTTATAGGACTTTGCTGGTTTTTTTAAATTTACGCCACACTTCGTTCACTAACTACATTTTGTACTTTTATTTTTGCATAAGATTTTTTTAAACTTAAAAAAAAATTTTTGGTAAAACTAAGATTTATCTATTTGAAATTTAATTTTAACATTTTTCGCCGTAATTCCCATACTCGATTCTAAGCGAGTACATAAATGTATTCATTATTTGTGGAAATCACCGAAAATGTGTATTGTTTTGAAGCATAGGCTCAGTCAGGAGTACTCAGCCACTTAAACGTTGAGTTGAGTGGAGTGTCAAAACTACAAAAATAAAACCACCCTATTGGTTTAATTTGACAATTTTGACACTCTGCTTACCTAGCGGCTGAGTACTCTTGAATGCGCCCCATTGTGTGGGTGGGTTACCATATGTGTAAACCAGTAAAAAGTTGCTACTGACGTAATCCCAATCTAGACCCCCACCCCCATGTCATCAAAAAAATAGCAAAACCAAGACCCCCACCCCCTATAGAGCTTACGTAATACTTGAACGGCCTCTAAAATGTACGTAAGCCAAAATATTTTTAAAAATCATAAAAACAGCAGAAAACCGTATACAGCATAATTACCTTACTTGTAACTCGCCATGTATAAATACCAGTTTATTCTCTTAAGTATTTAAAATGCCCTCTCAATTTTTTGAGGTGTTAAAATGTAATACAGTCGTCTTTTACGAAAGTTTTTAAGTCGTTTGTCACCTTCATAGCCTTACTCCTTACTCTATGTAAAAACTGTGCTGATGCCTTTGACAACTTGGAGCAACCACTCATTCATGATGTCTTGCGTCATCCATGCTTTTTGTTGAACTTTCAAATTGCCGGAAAGTCTCTTACTGATACATTTTTAAATTCCTTAGGTCGTGCCGCCTTTCCGATCACCAACAAATATTCCTTTTTGCCCGGCTAAGGGAAATTATTAATTATTATTAATAAATTACGAACGCATCGCCGATTTTAATGAAATTTAGTATACGAGGTTGTTTGGGGCGCTGGTTACGAATCTCAATTCTTGATTGAAAGCTAAATTGGTACCTTTTAAAACCCTGTTTTTCCATAAAATTGCAAAGCTTCACTTTCCATTATTCGATCGCAGTAGCCTTGTCGCCGCGATTGATAGTGAAGTTAAACAATTTTATGGAAAAAATGGGTAAAATAAATAGAAAAATCGGGTTTTTAGAGGTGGAAATCAAATATTAAGTACCAATTTAACAGAATCCTCAAGAATTGAGTGCAAAAAGAAGGGGGAAATAGTGAATTCAGGTTAGTTTTGGTTATCAAGTCTGATGATGAATATCTTGAGAAAGAAATGAGTCCGAGTAAAAATCTTTCAGATTCGTAATCACCGCCCCAAAAACCCCCGTCTACCAAATTTAATTAAAAACGACGATGCGTCCGGTTTGAAACATAATTACAAAACAACATTGCAAGTCTTTACTTGGAAAGTTTTCCACCATTACATTTCCCAGTCTTGAAGGTGAGAGTTTTATCCGGTAAAGCTCAGAAGATAAGGTCTGTTTTATCCGCTTTGTACATATTTTCTGGCAGATACCCAAGGAGTAGCAAAGGAAATTTAATTCAGAACTGATTTGCATCATCTTGACTAACCACAGCTGATTCTCCCGAGATACACTTGAAACTTATTGCATGTCTCTTACGCCATTTTTCCAGCAAATCTTTAAATACTTGAAAATTGGCAACACTTTATTTTTTGGTATTTCGTATTTCCCTAGCTTTAGCCTTCACTAAAGTGCCCGATATCGGAATACTTTAGCCATGACAACGACAAAACGAATTGAGACAGATTTTGTCTATTTGAAGTCCATTAAAAATACATATGAGAGAAATCCCCCTGTTAGTACATGCATTCAAACGGTAATTCCCCAGAAAAAGGTGTCGCCAATATGTCAATACATAATATACAAAAATTATGTATTTTACTACTACTTATAGTCCCGTTGTTAGAGGTTCGCGTCTGCTTGAATGAGATCTCATTTCTTTTTAGCCAAACAAATTGTCCGCGTCCGGACATGATAAAAAAGAACGCAAATACATATAGCTTCTTAGTTAAATAATAGAATAATAATATTTAGCAGTAATAGAAGAGAATGGATAAAACAGTAATTTTTAATGGCAAAATAGTGAATGATGGGTTTTTGATTCGAATAAATGTAAAGTGTAATATGTCGTTGGTTTTAAAATTAAAATACGAGTTTATTAAGTTTAAAACCAAATATTCCGCCTATAAACAAAGTTAATGATTGCGACTCTAAGTCGAGACTTTGAATCTTAAATAGCATTATTGTGTAGAGGGCAAAAAGTGGCAATGATAATGCGACATTTGTTTTAAAATATCTTCTCAATCTAATAAACTTAGAAAAACTACACATTTTTTGCAAAATTTCCATTTTTTTCGGATAATTTCGGAATGGATGTAAATCTATAAATTTTTGAAACGGTATATTGTTAACGCAACTTTGTCCCAATTTAACTAACCCTGAATCATTCCGAGATCCTAAGGGTAACCCTCAAATTTGTAACACGTGTATACTCTACTCCCGAATTGATAACCGGGTATAAAAAAGCGTGAAAGGTTTTAACATTTATTTACAAATAGGTAAGTAAAACTTAACAAGTTAGTTGTTACCATAATTAAAATAAACTCTAATTTTTACTGTTGTTGTTTTTATTATCATTCCAAAGTGTCGTTTTTAATTGACATAATAAAATTATTGCAGTATTTACAAATACTTATGTGAATTTCATAAACATAATAAAAATTAAGTACTATTTGGCAAGAAAATAGGTTAGGAAATCTTGATTTAGAAGTGTTTAAAATTCAAATGTTACTGTTACTCGATGTTTTCGGGCCTAGTAACATTATAAGAGAAAAACGTCGTGCCAATTCAAAACGTTCATGGGCAATTTTTGGTGTATAAAGGAGGCGGTTTAAAGCAATGACAAAGCGAGATAGATGCTATACCCTATCCGGAATGTTTATATGCCGACATTCTTTGTCTAATTTCTACCTGATATTTTTTAACTCACAGAAACTGAATTGAACGAATCGAGCTGGCACGACGTGTATTAGTAAGACACATTTCCTCCAAGTAGCATTGACAGACGAATACATTTAATCATAATGAATTCTTTATACATAAAACTTATATCAAAAATAAGTTTTTTTATGTTAAACTTTCCCTATTCTATAATACTGACATAGTTTCAAACCTGCACTTATTCTTCCATGGAGCTTTTTTGTAGATTTAAAGGAGCTATAACTATTTTGTTTTAATATAACTACAAAAGTGCTTTTGTTAAAAATCCTTACACACATTACTAATTAACCGGTAGATAAAGCACCATTTAAAAGTTTAAATCCTTGGCGCAGAGGCACCTGAATCTTTGTCAGTTAAAACGTAATATATTGAAAATTTTACTTAGTTACAAAATCAAGACATTGCTTTAAGATAATATAAACAATAATACAACTTTAAGATTAGACATTTAGTTGTAAATTTTGTTTTTAGATATCAGTGTGATAGAAAATAATTGTTAACAATTTTTTATTATTGTGTTCTAAAGTTTATTCAAGCTAACATTTTTAGGTGAGCATTCGAGCAATGCATTAGTAAATTTTAAATTACAAAACGGAGTTTTAAAATTTAAGTACTTTTAACATTTGTAATATAGATTTTAATGAATTAATGTATCAGTATTTTTTCCTGCTGGTCATATATTTGCGTGAAAACTGTGAAAACTTAAATGTTTGACCATAATTTATTAAATATTTTCATTTTTTTAAAGGAAATAATTCCTCACTGTCGTAATTATATATTAATATGCGAAAAAGAACTATCCCTTTTTCAACAGTTAAGAGAATAAAGAAAGAAACGTGTTATTCACCGTGGACCCGGTACAGCCAATTTGATAAGTTTTATAAGGTAGGCTAAACGCGTCCCTGGAGAGGGCCCCAGTAAATGACATGAAAAGTTGGAGCTCTTCTCTTTACAGTCGAAAAAGAAAGATTTCTTTTTGTATATAATTAAGACAGTGGAATATTATTTCAATTTTATTTTCTTATATTTTACTTGCCGATCCCGGTAAAACTCGATGCCGATTCACTAAATGATGTTTTTCAGTACGTTATCAACGGTGAGATTATATCCTATCGTTGAACAACGAAGTTGTTAATATAAGAAACTCTTGCGTTTCGTGTTATTCGCGAACCTGGCACAGCCAGTTTAATAAGTCTTATAAGGTAAGCGAAAAGCGTCACTGGAATGGGTCCCTGCGAATGACATAAAAAACAGGAGTTCTTCTCTTAACTACCAAAAAGGAAGATTTTTTCGCATCTTCTCTGGGCCAACAGAAAAGCTATAGGTCAATCGCTAAGTAACACATTTTCTTATAAGCAGATTTTAGTAACTTTCTTTTAGATTGCCTGATCTAGATGCAGCGATTCGAAAAATGTTAGCTAGAAAAACTAACCAAAACTAAACATATTTTTTGTAATCAAGTACAAATTAATATCTCTATCACAGATTTAATCCTGGTATGCAATAACACAAGAGTAAACCGACAAATTTTTTTCACATTTTTGATACATGTAATGAATGTCATGGCCCATTATTGGCGTGTCATACAAAAAATACCCTTTTATGTTGTAAGTTGTTACAAAGTTCGTTTTATGGATATTAAAATAATAAAAACATACTAAACTAATACTACTTAAAGAAGTTTAAAAGGTAATTGGATCCCATCAAGAAATAAAAAAATTAATAGAAATTTAACGACAACTCAATCAATGGTTTTATTCATAAACACATTTAGACACTTTAAAAAGTTTAGGCAATGCGTGTAAAAACGTAAATCTAAAGCTTATAAAACACTAGCCAGGTAGAGACAAAACAAAGACTTCCATCAGGTAAATATTTCCTGATTCGGGTTGGCATCGGTACCGCTTTGTTGATGCTTTAAATGCCTATGAACCTTTTGAAGTGGCTGAACGTGTATGTATGTTAATATATTTACTTATATCAACAATATTAGAAATAATTAGACGGATGGACTACTACATTTCAAATTTATACATACAAGAGAAACTTAATGCTAGTTGAAAATAATTTTTCAGTCAAACGGTAACATGATATCGACGGTTACCTGGAATAATAGTTTTTAAATTACGTGTTTTATGTGGTCTACGTTGTGTCTGCTGCACACCTAAATCCCAAATTTGCAGCCGAGCTATCTTTTGTATTAAATGATCGTGCTGCGCATCTATATCTCCAACAGTATGATTCGTGGCATAAAAATGATCCGCCTTTTTTCACTCTTAAATTCTGCAAACAAATATGCATATATTTTAAACTATTTAAGATAGTTATTGTAGTACAATATTGTCAGAAAAATTTAGATTATGCGCACCACAAAACTACACGAGCTTGTAGCTACGTGGTCCATAATTTTTATGCAAGACTTTACCCGTTGGGACGTTACCCATCACGAAGACTACATATATTTTTGTAAGTTTTGATCCGGCAACGTCGCGTATGCACCACCAATAGATTTATTTAAGACTCAATTGTTGTACAGTGTACAGTATACACGTTCGGCGCTTGAAAAGTTTCGAATATGATTTTTGGGCAATGTGTAAGAAAAGACGGAGTAGAGCGAGAACAAACTTGACTCCTCCCTTGGCGGCTATCGCGTCGTCGTTGCGCTTATCAGTCCGGTCAAAGTTCGTTTGCAATTCTTCGCATACCAAGTACGTGTTAGCCGATCATGTTTACAATTTATTTTAACCTTTGGTACGAAGGCGGATACAGTAATAAAGTAAAAATGGTCTTCACTGTTGAACAAAAGATTAATATTATTAAATGGTATTGTCGTGCGGAGAGTGCAGAAGAAGTTGTCGGCCGTTTTATATTTGCATATCCTGATGAGCAAATCCCTACTGCTAAAACAATTTATAATATCTGGCATAAGTTTGAGCAGTCGGGATGTGTAAATCGATGTGCAAAATGTTCTAGTGGCGATCAGGAACCTCGTCGAACACCTGACGCTAGGATTGAAAATGAGGTCAATGTGTGTGCTTTTGTGGAAATAAGTGAACCTTGTTCTAGCTCCCAAATTTCTGAAGAACTTGATATTCCAAGCCGTACAGTGCGTGATATTTTGAAAAGAAATAAGTACAAAGCCTACAAAATTAAAAACACTCAAGAGATTTTTCCAGAAGATCAAATAAAACGCATGGAGTTTTGTGAAACCCTAAGAGAAAAATTGATCAAAATGACGACTTCACAAGTAATATTTTATTTACAGACGAGTCATCTTTTTCTCTTCTAGGTCGACATAATTCTTAAGTCGTGAGATATTGGTCTCGGGAAAATCTACATTTAAGTGTGCCATTACGAACTCAATACCCGCAAAAGGTAAATGTTTGGGCTGGTATTTTAGCCAACCACATTGTAGGTCCTTTTTTCATTGATGGTACCTTGAACTCTGAGAGATATTTACTTTTATTGCAACAAAATATTATACCCGCTGTACGAAACTTGGATGTTAATTTTAATGAAATTTGGTTTCAACAAGACGGATGTCCCGCTCACAACGCTAGACAAGTGCAGAACTATTTAACAAACACTTTTCCTGAACGGCTTATTTCCACAAGAGGTACCATACCATGGCCTCCGCGATCTCCAGATCTGACGCCTTGCGACTACTTCTTATGTGGCTATTTGACAGAAATTCTCTACCAACACCGACATGAAAGAGCCGTTAATTTGGACGAATTGCGGCTTAGAATTATTAATATTTCTAGGTCCATTACACCTGAAATGTTAGCAAATGTACGTAGAGAATTTTACGACAGGTTGGGATACTGTGAAGCCCAACAAGGAGGTGTATTTGAACACCTTATTAAATAATCCATTTAATTAGAATTATTTTTTGTTTAAGAGTTATTTTTCATTTTATTTTAGAATATTGTATTTTCTTTTCACCAAAGGTTTTTAAGATTTGAGCATATTAAAGTTGTTTTTTTGACTTGCTATTATGGGCACGTTAAAAAACAACATAAATTTGTATCTGTCGTGAGCGAATGAAATTCCAATACTTTATTTGAGGCTGACCTACCCATCTCCAAGCGCTTGCTAAAGTGCACTCCACTGCGAGGCAGCCGAAATTTACATTCACATCGAGCGGACCCGAGCAGTACGAGGAATCGGCGTCACTATCGGTGGGCGGTTACCTATGCAGTCGTTCTCTGTCTACTCTCTATCTATTAGTGTCTAATACATTAAAACGCAATCCGTTAGATTCAACTCGCCAAACCTGTATATCAAACCGTGAATGCACAGTGTTTTTTATTTACATTTTTACCATTTTAAATTTATTCCGAAAATAATATCTATATTCGCTTACAGCATTGCCAAATTGTTTCTGTTCGACTCGCTAGTATGTACTTTCTTATAAATTGTTGAACTTTAAACTGCCTTTTATTAATAAATAGATTGTCAAAATTTTTTATTTTTTTTGCTCAAAACAAATCTATTAAAAAACTATTCGTTTTTTAAAAATATCCGACAGTTTTTTTATAACTAAAAAACGGATACATAAGTACAAAGAGTTTATACCATCCATGTTAAATATCCAATTTTTAAGGGTATTATGTCTTTAATATGTACCCAAAAATATATAATTTTCAGACGGTACCTACTCCTATATCACGACAACTAACTTAATATTGGAGCTACTGAGGATAATATTTTCACACAAACAAAAATTTACCTACCCGTCGTAAATTTACATTTTACATAAAACATCCGGAAATTTCATTTTCAAGGTACAGGGTTCAAAACTTTTCAAAAAGCTTTAAAATTTCGAAAACACTTATTTTAGTCAAATTTGTTACACTAGATACAAACGTTATTTAATTATTAGTTGTTGCTATTAGTAATTATTTGTGTGTGTTTTCTGTACCATTTTATTTGTGTTATTTTTAACACCTATTTATATATACTTATACTTTTTTTTATTTATTTTGTTAACAGATATTAATTCAATATGTTTTTTTTATTTATAGCCTGTTTGTTTCCTTTTGTAACTCTATTTTTGTAACTTTTTTTATAACTATTGACGTGTTTCTCAGTTATTGTAATTTTTTTTTTGTATATTTTTTTGTTTATTTTTTGTATATATATTTAACTGGGAAATAAATTTATAGATTGATTAATTATAAACCTACTTAAAAAAAATACTCTTTCTTTTATGATCCAGAAATACGCAGTGGAGTTAATTTTTTAAAAGAAAAAAAGTTAGGACAAAAATAGATGACATAAAAGCTATATTTTTATTTGCTTACCGATCTGCGTACCTTTCTTGTTACAAATATTCGTTAAGACGCCAATGGACTTATTAAACTTAGTTATGTAGTTATAAATCAGCCTTTTGATGCAATAAATATCCTTGCCAAATTATCACAAAATTTGGAAAAAAGAATATTTAAGGGGGTATTATGGTCTAGAGGCATGAATTTCGGGTAATTTTTTAAAGTGCCGTAAAAAAGCAATCAATATTTTTACTGTACATTTTTTCTTAAGTTATTCAACATTTTAAAAATGGGGATTTACTCGAGCGTCATGGAGACCTTTTGGGTTGCAAAGCTTAAATGATAAGAAGAAAAAATGTTATATAATGTATACCTCTTCATCGGTGGGGGAAGCGGCTATAGATTTTTAAATATGTCAAAAAAATAGATTATTAATTAGCTTGTGGAAATCATGCGGATCGAATAAAATTATATATTTTTTGTTATCCCTAAATTATTTTCTTCAAAATAAAAAAACATGCTCGAAAAGGTCAAAATGAAGTCAGAGTAGTGGAATATACATTGTTTAGCATGTAATTAACTAACTCTTTCCTAATCTGACGCCCTCGAAAATTTCTAACGGATATATTTTTTTCTGATAGGGACTCATATTTGGTTTAGGTACTTCACCGAGTGCAAGGTATCCTCCGGTATATTAATCTGCTGTAGTAAATCCCGCAATCACCTCTTAGGCTCCCCTACTATTAAAATAACAATAAAATAATAAATTAATGAAAATTTTTACTATACTTCTTAACTAAACACAGCTGTTATTGGCAGGAATCCTAAAACCAAACTTAGCTGGAAACATTAGGTCCAAGTGTTTACATAGCAAATAATAAGAACAAAATTCGGAAAACTAGTTTACATAAAAAGCAATAAAAACTTGTAATAAAATTATTTTTCCTAGTTCTATAAATAAAGGTTACTATTAAGGAAAGCCATAATTACCTCATGATCTGTTTGCCATGAATCTTGTACCCACTCCCAGACATTGCCAGCCATATTGTAAAGACCAAACTTATTTGGAGGAAACTCGTCTACAGGACAAGTAAACACAAAGCCATCTTCAGCAGTATTTAACTTGGGAAAGTCTCCCTGCCAAATATTGGCCCTACAATATGTATAACATTATTTATGAATTTATTATTTAATTTAATAACTACACTAGTGGAAAAAATTTAAGGATACAAAAAAATATAATTTTTTTACGTTTTTTAATTGGACAATTTTTTTTTGAATTTTTTTGGTTCTCTTTTTGGTCTATTACCTTTCTAAAAACAACCCAACTTAACCACTATATGTATCGGATAACTTTCCGGGCCTAATCAGATAACAACAAAAATCTTTATGGATTTTACAGTCTAGGGTGGAACGAATTTTTTTCTCAAATCATTTTAGTACAATCCTCAAAATGTGCCTCTGACTCCTGGATATGCAAAAACTCGTGTTAAAATTTGAACAGCTTCACTTTTCATCTTTAGGTTCCTTAATGGGTCTGAAGTTTGCAAAATATGTGAATATTATTGATTTTTTTTGACTGAATTAAAAAATCTAAGAACACGTATTTTACATCATGCCTAAATCATGCCTCAAGTCTAACATGGTTATTTTAATGTACTTAAAATGTGTGTGTTTTTTTAATATAACTAAATTTGTATGCCTGATGGTTTCTTTAGCCATGAAAAAACTGCCCGTCTTTTGCTATTTTTCAATTAAATATGGCACGCTGGTGATAATGGCATTCTTCAACGGTTCTGGTATTGCTGGCGAAAAGTTGCGTAAATTTTATTACATTATCTTATTAAGCATTAAAAATAAGGATAAGTTTGCATAAGCATGTATATTCTAAAAATTTATAGTTTTCGAAATATTAAGGTAGTTTCCGTGGTACAATATTGTCAGAAAAATATCGATTATGCACGCCGTAAAAGTACAGTAGATTGTAGCTAAGTGTTTAATTATTTTTATGCATAAGTGTACCTGATGACAGATCTTCCGACAAAATTCTATCACATATTTTTGTAGGTTTTGATCCGGCAACGTCGCTTACGCGCCAGTATCACCCCAGTCATTAACTTCTCCAAAACAAATTACTAGCTACTAATACATATTCAAAAACTTTGTTTGCACATACCAGAGTGTCTGCTAAAAATTATTGCATTCCATTCCTTTCTAACTATTTTTCTTCAAAAAAGTTAACATGCACCACATTACGAACTTACTTATAATGTTTTCGAAAATTCCTAAATCAGTAGCACAACACATACGCGACTTTTTAGAAAAATAAGTAACATAAACCTAAAGAGAAAGATATTTTAAAGTTTAAAACACCTTGATATTCACAAAATTGTTTTTACAATTACATTAATTAAACACTAATAAAACATCACATATTTATAACTATACACGAAATTTTGTTTCAAAGAGTGTTTTGAAAGCGCGCTGTGCGGTCAAAATAAAAACAAAAAAATGGAGAGTTATTGCAAGTTGCCAGACTAGGAGGATTTGGGATTATTATAAGCGCTTATATCGCTTGGAGTAGTATGTGCGTTTTTATGTTAGCAACTTGAAATTTTACACAATTAAGGGTTTCTACAGCCTTCCAAATCCTATTGAAATTGGACATCGTAGGTTGTGCCGTTCAGGTACCATCGCAATTTTTCGGGAAAAAATGTTATTCCTATGAAACACGCTACGGATTGCATTTTTCAAGATAGGGACCTGAAACTTTTGGTATCTATGCGACTCTATAACCTTCCGGAAGCCTATTGAAACTGGGTCCTGTAGGTGGTACCGTTCGGGTACCGTTGCTATTTTTAGCAATAAACAGGGTCACTTTCGGACGGCATTGTGACGATAAGGACCCCAACTACTTTTTAATCAAAATAATACTTAAGTATAGGAAATATCCAGAAGAATAATTCTTTTATTAGAATTTACTAGAAATGGTCGAAAAAGCGAAAATTATATTTATATTTTTAAGTTCTTTAACGGTTTTATGGCTTTCATTAAAAAACGGTACGTTATTTTAAAAATCCAACATCAGAAACCAATTCTACTACAAAAGTTCCTACATATTGCAAATTTTTAGTATTCCCGTTATTATACAGAGTTAAACATTATACAGATTGCCTTTTTAAAGTTAGCTATTTTTATTATTTGTGTGCATGGTACCGTTTGGGTACCATTGCCATTTTTTCAATTTTTTTGTCATTTAAATTTGGCTAGATTTGCCAACTTTTATCCACACAAGGAAATAAATATGTACATGTACAAGATAGATAGGTAGATTTAAAGTTATGAACTGTTAGTTGATTTAAAACTTGCATAATTTTTTTTTTTGTAAAATCTAAATAATTACGGTATATAGGTTAAAAAGGGGTCACTGTATTACTTTAACTTTGGAACTGTTCGTGTAACCGAACGGCTGTTGACCACAATCGTAATATTTTTGGGGTAGAGAATACTTCTAACGTCGCTTTTTCAAATGCATTTCTGTCAAAAAACACGAAAGAAATACGACTATACTACCAATCGCTAATCGCGTTAAATAATAAATACCGACTTAAACAAAAGTGCCTTTTTCTTTATTATTATTAATATTAATAACAATATCATCGTGGGGTCGGCCCGGTGGGAACATCCCCCACCCTCCGTAAAATTTGATGTAAAAAATAATATCTGAATTTAATACTGATCAATATGATGTGCAATATTTCTAAAATATGAGTACAAGCACAATTTAAATAAGGTATAAATAATACTCGATCCTTATAAGGCAACTTGCAATAACTCCCTAACAACAGCGTTGCCAAGCTATTATTGCTGCCCGACCCGCTAGTAATTTATTATATTTTTTATAAATTGTTCAACTTTAAACCGTTTTTTATTAATAACTAAATGGTCAAAACAATTTATTTTTTTTATAAAATCAAAACAAGCCCATTAAAAGTTAGTTTTTTGAAAAAATCTGACGATTAGCTTGTTTTTTATTACTAAAAACGGATACAGAACTACAAAAAGCGTATACCACCCATGTTAAATAGTTAAATATCCAATTTTTAATTAAATTTATTACCTCAGATTCTAAGTGGTCAATCGACTTCAAATTTTAAGGGTAATTGTATTTTAATGTCTTTATACGTAGACAAAAATTTATAATTTTTTGACGGATGTCCTATATCACGACAACTACCTTAACAGTTTAATATTATTTATCTATTCTAACAATGCTTTGCAATGCTTTTAAGTACAGGTAGCAGGACCAGTGTAGTTGGTTATGACGTCGCATTTCGCTGTCAAAGCCAACCAGAAGCCAAACTAAGCCGTACTTAAATTATTAGAATAGATACATATTAAACTGTTAATATTTCAAAAACTAGAAGTTTTTAGAACAGACATCCTTATACAAACTTACCCCTATTTTTAATGCTTAATGAGATAGTGTAATAAAAGATAGGGGTTTCTATTTGAAAAAATTTACTTTTAGGGTTTTTGTCGATATAATTTTTAACGATTACTTTTTACCACTCTGTATTTATAAATTGCCAAATTATTAACACAGTCTACTAAAGAAGGTCTTTCTTTACAAGAAACCTAGTTGTAATTCGTATTAAACGCTTTTGTTTAGAAAAAATAAGGGCTTACAAACGTCATATTTGACACAAAATTTAAAATAAATTTCCATATTTTCAAATTTCAGACCCAATGAGGAACCTGAAGATAAAAAAGTTAAGCCGTTCAGATTTTAACACGAGTTATTGTATATCCAGAGGCACATTTTGATGACTGTACGAAAATGATTAGGAAAAAAACTTTTTTTGTTCCACCCTATATACACGATGAAATTATAGGCACCATAAAAATACAGGGTGTCCCACCGGGAACTGCTGCGATAGATTTCTCAAAAGTAAGCTTTGAAACATTTTGAAAATTTGGTAACAATATAAAATCAGTGGGGGACATACAACTAAAACATTTTGACAGCTCTACCACTTCCGGTTATACCGAGTTAATGTCAACTTCCTTATTTTAAATGGAACACCCTATATATTATTTATTTTTTAGATTCTGCTTTAAATTCTACACATAATTTATGTATAATGTTCTATAGCTAAGTCCAACCGTTTTTGACTTATTTTAAATTTTATGTCAAAATGACGTTTGCAATCCATTACATAACCATCAATTTCCTCTGAACAAAAGCCTTTAATATAAGTTGGTGTTGGGTTTCGTAGAGAAAGAACTACTTTAGCAGATTGTTTTGATATTTTCACAATTAATAAATACAGAGTGGTCAAAATAATCGTTAAAAATTATTACGACAAAAACCTAAAAAGTCAATTTTTTAAATAGAAACCCCTTTTTTACCTTATCCTATTAAGAATCAAAAATAAGGACAAGTTTGTATAGGGATGTCTATTTTAAAATTGATAGTTTTTGAAATATTAACAATTTAATATTTATCTATTGTAACTATGCTTTTAAATACGGCTAGTTTTGCTTGTTGGCCTTGACAACAAAATGCGGCGTCACAGCCAACTACCCCGTACCTACCCGTACTTAAATGCATCGTTAGAATAGATAAATATCAAATCGTTAATATTTCGAAAACTATAAATTTTTGAAATAGCCATCCTTATACAAACTTACCCTAATTTTTAATGCCTAATAGGATGAGGTAATAAAAGATAGGGGTTTTAAAAAAAAGGTTTTTGTCGTGATGATTTTTAACGATTATTTTTGACTACTCTGTATTTATTAATTGTGAAAATATCGATACAGTCTATTAAAGAAGTTCTTTCCTTACAAGGAACCCAACCCCAGCTCATATTAAAGGCTTTGTTTAAAAGAAATTGATGGTTATGTAATGGCTTGCAAACGTCATTTTTGAAATAAAATTTAAAATAAGTCAAAAACGGTTGGACTTAGGTATAAAACATTACACATAAGTTGTGTCCAGAATTTTACGCAAAGTCTATAAAATAAATAATATATGGGGTGTTCCAATTAAATTAAGGAAGTTGACATTAACTTCCGGTATAACTGAAAGTGGTAGAGCTGCTGTCAAAATATTTTAGTTCTGTGTCCCCCACTGACTTTATAATGTTACCAAAATTTCAAAATTTTCCAAAGCGTACTTTTCAAGAAATCGATCGCAGCAGTTCCCGGTGGGACACTTTGTATAACAGAATGAGAATCTTATAATAATGGATTGTAAAATTAAAATACCAAATAACCCTAGATTTGTGTATTTAGAACGTTACTTTATGATAGAACCAAGCAGCTGTAAAGAAAAAGGTGACAAAAAACAAAACCACATTTTTAAGGTGGTAAAATAATTCGAATGTAATAAAATCTTCTATTCAGACTATAAACAAGATCCTATACCGGGTGTCAACGAATCTATTAGACAAGCCATAACCCCTGGAGTATATAATTATCAAAATGAGACTTGGTATAGCTAAATCGTATAAGAAGAGTAGAGTTTTTGTCTGATTTTCATTTTTTGGGAACTTCCGGTTTAACCGGATATTACTACAATTTTCATTTTTAAATGGAACTCCCTGTATTTTTACATTTTTAGATTCCTGAGACAATTCTAAATAGTAATTGAACATTTTTGAAGGTTTTTAGGCCTACTTGATTTTTTAAGAGTCATTTGTAGTAATGCATCTAGGTGGCTATGATCTTTTATTTATAAATTTTTTTAATCCGTTTTCAAATAAGTTGGTATCGTTAGATTCGTCAAAAATCCTTTATTCGAAAAGTGCTTACATAAAAGGGTTGTCTATGAAAAATAAAAGTTAGATACGAAAATGTCAATTTACCAAAATTGTTTTATTCCTATCTTTCCTATTAGTCACTAAAACTTGTCTAATAAGTTCGTTGACACCCGGTATAGTAAATAATTATTTTAAAGGGAACATATAGTCGGTATAGAGGTAAAAGTCACTAAGTAACATTTTTCTCAAAAATAAGTTGAGCATAACCAAGTTAATTGCGGAAAAATTTTATTATATTATGAACAACTTAAAACTGCCATGTTTGACTTCTAAAGCCCTTAAGTAAAATATTAAAGTTCACTAAGTGCAAGAAATTTTTTGTGGTAACGGTAAACCTCTCTAAGTAACTTAAAACGTAAATATTCCGTATGTGTCACTTAGTTAGTTTTTGAGATGCAATAGTCGAGACAGGATATTAATCGGTGGTGTATTAAGTCAAACCATTAATTTAGTTTTAAGTTAAGTGAACTAACAATTATTTCTAGTGTTATTATGTGCAGTTACATTACTATATTTATGCACTATATGGTAAAATTACTAAGTTACAAAAGAGGTAAAATTCACTAAGTACAAAAACTGTTATTTGTAACGTCCTTTGGATATATTTTTTTTTTAATTAGAAGCAACTCGTTATGGAATCCATTACTTTTGATAGCGATATAAAACATGATAGCAAAGGCTTTTCTTTTTTTTCAAAGCAAATTTTATATGAAATTGCAAATATCTTCAAAACCTAAAATTGTTACTTAGTTAGTTTTACCTTTATACCGATGATATTTTCACTTGTAATACCACTAGTGCTAAATTTATTTCCGGAATTTTTTCAAGACCACGAATATTTTGAAAATTATCCCGAGCCGCAGGCGAGGAGAATTTTCTTAAAATATGCGTGGCCGAGAAAAATTTCCCGGAATAATTTTAGCACGTGTGGTATTCGGTAAGAAAATTTCACACCAAGTTTGTGCTAAATAATATTCTTTTAAATTAATATTTGTAACTTTGACACGAGCTTTAAAATTTTACTGTAAAATAAGTATTTTCCATGTTACCAATTGTAGTTGCAAATATATGTAATTTTAGAGCTTATCATTGTTTATTCTTTTATATTATCATATACCTTATATATTACTACAGTTGGTAAAAAAGTTTATTTTAATTTTTTAGACCCATACCTTGCTTTCGTTTGCTCTTCACTTATGTCTAGTACTTCAGTCTTATGATATTATTTTACTAACTGTAGTTGTATAAAATTGTCATTTAGGGTCTTAAAACCTTACATTATTTTATATTATGTTATGTCTGAAATACTACAACTGGTACAAAATATCATTTTCTTTAATTATGTATCTGAATGAGAGACGTGACGGTTAAAACAAATTCAATGATTATGTCAAAAAATGTCCACTATAATTCGCTCCAGGCTACCCCAGGCAGGAAAAAAAACTCCGATAAATACTTGTGTTGTCATGGTAATGCAACCAAAACTACACATTTGATTGGTCAAAAAACAGTGGTATGGAAATTTTCTACTAAATTCTTAAATTAGTGGGCTATTCTATTTTTAGCTAGCTTTTTTGCGGACCAAAAACAGTAAAAATAATGTTTTATTAAACACTGTGATTTGCAGCGAATTTTTTTATATTACTTTAAAATTTCTTTAATATTTAAGCCAATGAGTTACCATTTGTTATAACTTTATTTACATAATTACTTCACATATAATATTGGTAACTTGCATTTAAAAACTATTTGACATTACTGAATTAAACATTATGTTTAAATTACCTAGAAATGTCAGTGTTTTTTATATCTATTGAAATACCACTGCATTACTTTTTTAAGCTAAAAAAACTATTTTTCATAAAGAGACCTAAAGTACTATTTATATTTTTAGTTAAAACTTTATATTTGTTTAACAAACAAAAAGAAACTAAACTTTGTATACAAATTATTTAAAATAAATAAAATACATTTGTGTGTATTTTATTACACCAAATATTTAAAAATAAAAAAATCATATATTTAAAAAATTCTACCGGTATTAAAATATTTCTTAAATAATAATTTTAATAGATTGTTGAAACATTTTTTATGATATTTTTATATGGTTAATATAAAATATCGCTTTCAACTAATGTAAGTTTTTGACGATCTTCTTTGTCGCTCAAAGTCATGCATAGTTAAGTATAAAGCTTGTTTTTGTCATTTAGAACTTTTAAAAAAACTTATAATCCATGCGAAAGTTTATTTGGAAAAAAAAACTTATTTTTTAGTGGATCTTCCTAAAGGCTACAACTACTAGTACTAGCTTTATTTTCCATCAATGAACGTTTCTTATACTTAATAAATGGTTTGTTATACCAATCTAAAGTTGTTGAGTAGACAGTATCTTTTTTGAGAGTGTAATGGTTCACCATGATGATAGGATGAATGAAAACATTAAATAACATTGTGAAAAAAAGGGCCATAAATATCTTTGATATCTGCAATCAAAACGGTTGCAGCATAATAAAAAACAAAAACAAAAAGCAAAATATCTTAGAAAGTAGTTACAACAGCCGACAAAAAGCGTAAAAAGATGGCACAAGTTTTAAAAATGTTTTGTTACTTGGAAATTTGAGTCTGTCTTAAACACCACTAGAACATGTATTCCAATATTGAAAAATAAAACTAAATGTTACTAACTGAGATGTGTTTGTTTTAATAATTACCAGTGCTGTCCTTTAGGATTAAGTTTATTACCCCAAGGATACATTTTTTGCTTTAGGCCTCCTCTACATGCCATTTCCCATTCTGCTTCCGTTGGCAATCTTTTTCCCAAGTGTTTACAATAGGTTACCGCATCATTCCAGGATACGTGCGTTACAGGATAATTCTTTCTATCTAAAAATTAAATCTAAAAGGTATACCGTTATGGAAACCAAACCGCCGTCCTTAGGAAATGCATGCTTTAGTCCCCTACACCAATTATTTATGTACTTTCCCCGCAATTCACCGCTGCAACGAGCGCGCTGATTTGAGTAGAACGAGATCAGGGGCTTTTCCGGCCCACCGCTTCCGCCTTTCGTTGGACGATGACCCGAACAACACACCCCACCACGAATATTTACTATGCTTTTAATTCCCTATGGGCGACGAGTTAGTTTCCACACCTGTATTGTTGTTTCTACGACTGTTAAAAAATTGTGGGTTTTGATAGTTGTTATAAAGGTAAACTACCCCATTTTAGTACACTACATTAAATGTTAAAAAAAAGTATTTTTTTAGCTATTTTTTTAACAATTTTATTTCTTTTAATAGTTGGATATTTTTTTACACTTTAAATTAGTGTTTTGTTTTAATGTCAACCAGAATTTATTGTTATGTTTACCAAAAGATCAAGTTACCCTAAATTTCGCCATTAAGTTGATGTTCACTAAATTTAAAATTTGACTGTTTGTGGACAAATTTAATAGATATTACCCAAAATTCTTAATAAGAATTAATTCGGATGACTCTAAAATTAAAATTATAAAATGTATATGATTGTAAGAAAAATGTAGTATGCAACACATGCTCTACTAAATTCTTAATTAGTTATTATTTTTTTACTTATGGGATTGCCGCACTCACCTGACGGCTCATGCTGTCAAACTCAAAATCACTTTATGCATTTTTTACATAAATTACTATTTTTAATAGGCTATTATTAAATTTGGGTGATCAACCAAAATTTATACGGTTTTAACTTTTAACCGCAGTAATAATAATTGGTTAGAAATGACAAAACTTGGTGATAATTTTGACGTAAATTATAAGAAAAAACGTAAACACCAAGGCTAACCAAACCCGCCTAAATGAAGTTATACTTACAGTTTTATTTTGGTTAAAGTTGGTTGATTACCTAAATTTAATGTATCATCAAAAAAAAGATGTGATTACGTGTGTGTGTGTGTGTTTCAGTCATAAATTACAGTAAAAACAAAACAAGTAAACTTAATAACATTTTGCAGATACTGCAGATTAGGTATGTAATGCTGAAAGTAGGTTAACATCAATTTGGACAAAAATTAGTGGGTACAAGGTCTTTTTTAAAGTAAAGATATATCAAAATAAATTGTGTTTGTTAAATGTTTTTTGACGAGCAGTTTAAAAGTAGATTTTGCTATGACACCCGCTGTTGTAATGGTTTATTTCTAAAATACTTCTCAGTATTTTAACACAAAAAAATAACGGTAAAATGTTCAAAAATAATTAGATTTATTGGTGTTAGTCATGTTTCAAATGCGGTTGCACACCAACAAATGTGAAATGAACCTTTTAAAATTTGGCCCAATCAAACTCAGGCCGAGAGCCGCATGCCGCGCCGGAGTCGTCAGTTTTGTAATAAACACTTGCATTGGCTTTTCTGACAGTTTCGCACCACTTTGTGTGGTCCAGCTTAGGGCTGAAATTGTTTATTTTCCTTTTTTCAAGATATTTGATATACTCAGCCAGCGCTGGCGATATGATTCAGAATACAAAGGTACCGCCAGGCATATTTTAAAGTAGTGTTCTAATACTACCCAACTGTGGTACTAGGTCCATCCGGACAGGTTATTTTACTTGCTGACGTAATAACATAATACATAGATGTATATAACACAAAAATAAATCAATAAATTTAATATTATTATTTAAGTTTTTAAGAGAAACATATTTATTCATAAATAAAACATGACTAGAATCTATAAATACGAAAGTGGTTCAAATATGATCAAGACAAATACTCTGACACGTTTATTTACTATCAAAAATATTTACAGTTTTTCTCGGACAGCCATGTGCGCACGAACTTCTATACCTCATCGTCGGTGTTGAATCTTTGGCCTACGAGGGCTTCTTTTCATGGTCCAAACATATGGTAGTCGCAGGGTGATAAATCTGGACTGTAGGGGGTGATTCAGTACCTCCCACCCCAATTCCGATATTGTATCGAGAGTAAGACGCGCGGTATGAAGGCGTTATCCTGGAGAAGAATCGCACTTCGTGCTGGAATGCTCCTCCGTTTCGAGCGATAAGCGGGATGCACGTGTGTTTTCATGAGATTACAGTAGTAGGCAGCTTTGATGGTAATTTGGGAGCTCAGGAAATCGACGTACAGCATTTGTTCGACGCGGTGAATGTTGTCTGGTGTGATGCTGGTCCACGGTCGACGATCATGCGGCTCATTCGCGGCCATCCTTAAATGCTTTGGCCCATTTACACACAATAGCCCTATTCAAGCACTCACTTCCGCACGGACTTGGCAAACGCACAAAGATTTGTGTGTTTTTAACGCCTTCCCACATTAAAAAACCAATGATAATACAATAAACGCAACGGCCTTCGGCACTTAACGTTAACTCATGGTCGTAGCACCCGCGTTAGATCCCAACGAAAACTATGCCACACTGTTCATAAGGGACCCAGCTACCACATACTCAAGCCACGACGTTTAAAACATACAGGCGCACCGTCTACAGCGTTTGTCTCGATATATTGAACCACCCTCGTATTACGATTTCTGAATACTGAATATGTTATCGTAGGGAGCCCAAGAGGGGATTTCGGGATTTACTACAGCGCGGCAGATTAATATACCGGAGGATACTTTGTACCAGTTAAGTACCTTCACCAAATATGAGCCCCGTATACAGGGCCGATCATAAAAAAACAAAAATGTATGCATCAGAAACTGTCGAGCGGGTCAGATTAAGATATGGTAAGTTAATTACATGTCAAACAGTGTATATTCCACTAATTTGAAAATTTGAGAGTGACGTAAAGGAAACAGAAGGCTACAAAGAAAAACGTCAGATAAACATTTTCGAGCGTGGCTATTTTTTTATTTTAAAGAAAATATTTCAGGCATAACGAAAAATGTATAATCCGATACAACCAGAACGATTTTCACGAGCCGAAATAATAATATTTTTTGACATATTTAAAAGTCAATAGCCTATTTTCCCACCGATGAAAAGGTATACATTATATAACATTTTTTTCTTCTTATCATTTAAGCTTTGCAACCCAATAGGTCTCAATGACGCTCGATTAAATCCCCATTTAGCATCGTGGGCTCCCCTACTATTAAGGTAGATCCTCATCTGTGGGTTTTTAATCTAGGATTTTTAATCATTGGGATTTTTGCCACTTTTTGGGCTAGGGGTCAAAACCCCTTGGAGGTGCACATTTGTGGGTTTTTATGGGTGTTGGATTTTAGTTTATTGATTTATTTATTTGTATACAGTATCAACAGCTTTGCCATTTACAGATACCATGCAGTCTAAGCAGCTTTTTTTTAAATTGGGCGATATCCTGCAGAGAAATTTAGAGGGTGAGCAGTAAAATGTGGAGTACAATATTTTTATTATATGAATACAAGGCGTTTTAAAATTTAGTACAAATATTTTGGAAGCTCATTGTTAAGGTCCCATAAACTGAAAACAAAAACCCTCCAACCTGCAATCATCGCAAAAAACTGTGGCAAAATTTTGGCATCAAATCTTACGAAAATTTGCTTTCCTTATAAGTTAACAAGTTGTATTTATTGTATGTCTTAAAGAAGGTAAAAACCCATTAATTTATTAAATATTCTTTTACCATAAGGGGTATTAATGGGGGTAAAGCCTGCTGATGACCAAAATTGTATGTGTAAGATCAATTTTAAAAGTTAAGCTACACCAGCATAATGGCCTCAGAAAAATTCAAATATTTGGTTTTTGCATTTTTGTGATAAAATAAACGGTTTACGAGAAAATTGTTTGCTTTGTAGGCTATGTAAACCAAAAAATATCTTACTACCACCTTTAGTAATATATACAGTGAGAATCTTAAAAAGTCCCGTCCTTTTATCTTTTGAATGGGACAAGTTATTGAGATCGGGTAAAATTTGGGTAAAAGGGTGTCACTTAAACTACTCTTTGACATAAAAATAATTATGGTTTAGAAGGCACTAGCAACTTTTTTTCAAAAGGAAAGAGGGGTCATGTGGCACTCTGTTTTAAAGGCCTTTCGATTCACTATTCATCACCATTTTATGTTTAAAAGTCGGTCCGGTCCGGTCGTTCTAGAGTTACAGGCGTTTAAAGTTTAGTTCCAATTTGTACATACATTGTGGTTTTTAAAAGTTCTCTCCCCCTTAACGTTTGAATGGGTCAAGATATCGAGATCGGGTAAAATTTGTGTAAAATGGTGTGACTTAAGCTACTTTTTAGCATTAAAATAGTTTTGGTCACGTGGTCTAGTATCAAGGGAGCATTGGCAACTTTTGTTGCAAATAGAAATGGAAGTCATGTAGCACCTCGTTTTAAAGGTCCTTAAATTTTCTACTTAACGCCACTTTGTTTTTAAAAATCGACTAGGCCGTTCTAGACTTACAAGCCAATTTCATTAAAACCGCACTGTTTGTACGGTATTTAAGCCAAATTTCAAACGGTTTTAAGTGTGGAACGGCTGGGCCGATTGTCAAAAACAAAGTGGCGTTGAGTAGAGAATTAAAGGGCCTTTAAAACGAGGTTCTACATGATTTCCATTTCTATTTAAAAAAAATCCCATTCAAAAGACAAAGGGGTAACTATTTTAATATCATCATTGTATTTTATTTTGTTAATAAATGATATACATTTGGTCATTAAAATTTTAAATAGGTAGGTATACATAACTGAGGGGAAAATTTTTAAATTTTTTTAAACGTTTTATTAGGATATTTTATTTTATATTTAAATTTTACACTAAAATCCGTTTCTAATGACATAGCGCAAAATACGGTTAATTTTTAATATTAGGTTTGTTCCACAAAAATGTTGGAAACATGTTAGCAACAATCGTAAAGCGCAGAAATTATTACAAACATTAGTCAGAAATGTTGGCAACAGTTTTCTGCTGGAACGAAAAATAAACAAGGCGTGCATACTGCTTGTACGTCAATACAAGAAAGGATATGTTAACAATTTATCAGTAATGTTTGAAGAAAAACGACAAATTTGACATGCGCAGAATCCGAACGGTTGAAACATTTTTGACAGCCTGTTGGAACAAACCTATAGCGACCATAGATCATTTATTCAAGAATTTAATAATTCGGATTACTTGAATATGAGGTGACTAAATAATTTATATAAATGGAATGGTTTTTTGAACATTACTTTTTTGCGTTTAATTAGCAGGTTGGGCAAACGGTTGAGCGAGAGCAATTTAGGTTGGGCGCTCGCCACACCGCGCCCACCCCTGGCGCCGCCACTGAGTCTAAGGAACAATACAAATCATAAAAGATATATTGATAGATCTTAAAAATATGTGCATATACCTAACTATTATATCACAAAACTAAGTCAATTATAGTACTCTACACTAATAAAATAGAAATATTATTTACAAAACTAAATACAGAATATCAGACAATTGCTTGTGACAGGTAGACTTTTTCCTCCACAATTTTTATAAATTGATTTAGGTTGGTGGTATTGACATCTAAATTACTCACAAATTCATTGAATAAAGCGCACATGCGGTAAATTGGAGAATGTGTATAATGTATTTATCCTTGGAAAGTCCAAATAGAAAACTCTTTTTGTCTGGTATTGCTATAATTTATGAAAAATTGAAGTTTTGCTAATATTTCAAAGGAATTAGTTACTTAAACAAATAAATTAGACACATCTTTATCCGTCTGTTTTCCATTGATAATCTATAAAAAAGATCTAATAAGGCCAAATGGTTGTACCCTTGTTTAGGATAGAAACCAAATTTAGTAATGTTTTGTTATGTTGTTAGCAATTTATTGTTTATATTTTTACATGCACACAGCCTAAAATACTAAAAACCTTTAGTAGGTAATATATTTGGCAATAAAATCAGAGATAGCTATGTTTATATGTATATTCCAGTTTTGTTTTTGTATAAAAAGATGTCGGTTAAAGTTGTGGGAAATTATGGCAAAAATCATTGATGCTCTCTTTGAAGAAGGCATTTTTCCCCATGAGCTAAAACTTTTTCTTATAGTGCCAATAGATAAAGGAGGTAATATAGTGTCCTTCTAATTTTCGCCCAATTTCCCTGTTATTTCAAAGACTATCGAATCGTTGGTAAAAAGTATGTATGAAGAGTTTTCTTTTAAGGCGTAAAATACTAGATGCTAGTCAATTTGCTTTTCAAGAGGATTTAGGACGCCATTTATATTCTTATGAAAAAAGTTTATTGTGACCTAAATCAAAGTCATAAAAATTTAACAGTTGTTGTTTTTTGCGATCTGGCAAAAGCCTTTGACTGTGTAAATTATCAGATATTATTAGATAAACTAAGTGTATATGGGTTTAGGAGTATTTCTTTGGATTGGTTTAGGTCATATCTATCACACAGGCAACAAGCAGTTCAGGGAACTGATGCTAAAGGCACTAAGACCCTGTCAGACTTTAAGAAAGTGAATTCACGGTAATCCATAGAGTTCGGTTTTGGGTCCTTTGCTGTTTTTGCTATACAGGTTGAGCTATCTAATATGGTACATTGCCGAGTAAAGCATCGACAAGGTGAGACTGATGCCCGCCTCTCACAAAACGTCACATAATTTGTTTTGATATGTACGCATTTTTCACAACTTCTTACTTCTTATTACCCTTTAAACCTTGCCGGTAAACAGTAAACAATAGTTAAAAAAATGTACACTACCGAACACAAAATTAATATTACCTATTAAATGGTATTCTTGTGTAAATAGTGCCCAAGAAGTCGTTGGACAATTGTCGTTGACATATTTTTGCATAACCTGATGAGCCCAAAGCGCGTAATATTATTTGAATTAAGGGCTAACCTTGATATGTTCTCCGTAGTAAGATGAAAGAAAATAAAATAAAAATAAACTTGTATTATTCACTATCAAAGCAGTGGGCGTGACTTATCAGCGATATCGATTGAAATGATGAAAGTGGGAGATGCGTGGGAGTTGCTTACGTCCCCTTGCGTTTTAGGTGAAATCTTTCTCTGTTTAACCTTTAGTGGCTAGTCTTTGGACCGTCTCCTTTTCACGCACTGCCGATGAACGAAACCATTTAGCTTATGCTGTTTATTAATGACATTGCACAGCGAAAATTTAGTGGTAAAATTACTCTTTTTGCAGATGATACATCAATATGCTGGTCTGGTGATAATCCAGTAGTACTACAAAACCAAATAAATAAAGATCTGGACATGATTAAGTGTTGGCTTGATTTAAATAAACTGGCGTTAAACATTTCAAAAACCAAATCCATGGTATTTTCTAAAACCGCACAGCCTCAATAAAAATTGACAAAGAAATAATACAAAAAGTATCAAATTGTAAGTTTTTATGCCTGCATATTGATAATAATTTGAATTGGAAAACCAAAGACAATTGTAGTTTCACTATAGACACCAAGAACAATGCTAAATTTTTGGTCATCAGCTTGGACGCTTCGTGGAATTTATAACACGGGTATTCATCGAGTACCTACACACGTAAACAGTACATATAATTTGCCACTTCATAAATTCAGCCAAGCCAGCGTCCAAGCTGATGACCAAAAATTTAGCATTGTTCTGAGAGTCTATAGTGAAACTACAATTGTCTTTGGGGAAACTCATGTTAATCATGTTTGTAAACATCTAGCATCCTCTATTTTTGCTATCAGAACGGTTTCTATAGAAATTAATGACAGTAGGATATCCTTGGAGGTGTATCATGCTTTGTTTGAGTCACATATTAGATATGGAATTATTTTCTGGGGATATACCACCCTTGCCCGGTGTAATGTAATATTTTTGCTGCAGAGACGAGCAGTTAGACTCATATGTAAGGCAGATAGAAATGCACACTGCAGACCGTTATTTAAATCCTTAAAAATATTTACTTGTATGACACTATGACATGACTGTCTATGAGAGTGTCAACTTCTTACATGGAAAAAAATTGAAAAGACAGGGTAATATCCACAATTATCCTACCCGAATAAGGGAGGACTTAAACCTACCCCAATCTCATAGGATGGTTACCAAGAATAGTTTGCATCACTATGAAAAGTATTTGTACAATGCAATTCCTTTAAGCGTGAGGCATCTTGATAAGAAAGCGCTTTAATAAAGTGTTAAGGAGTGCTTTGATGGAAAGTACCAAAAAAGTATCCTTTGTACGAAATTTATTGAGAACACTATTCCCATTTTAACGACTCAATAATACTTAGAAACTGAATTTTAAAAAAATGGTTATTAGGTTTTGTTATTGTTGTTTGGGTTTTAGTATAGGTTTGTATGTGTTTTATATAAGTTTAAAATTTAAATTTATGACTATTAAAAAAAATAAAAAAATTGTTATTTATTTTTTATTGTACACCATTGAATATGTAGTTTTTTTAAGTGTAAATAGAGTTGGTTGTTTTTATTTTTTTATAACTTTGTATAAACTTCACTATTAATATGAGTAAAAAGTGTGGCTTGTGCATGCATAGCAACTACAACAAACTGACAGTTACTTTTAGTGTTTTTTTTCAAAAACCCTTCACCATGGGAGAGAATTATTACTTCTTCTAAATTAACAGATCAAAACCCTGTGTTTTCACCTACATCAGATATGCATTAATGTTAAACAAAAATACAAATGGTTTTGATTTATGGAAAAAAACCCTGGGTAAAAACCCATAAGTAAGGATCCGGCTAGATTCCATGACCTGTCATGATTAAATTTAGTAAACAGAATAAAAATAAAAATTCAATTTCTTTGGTAAAGTTCAAACTGGTTCCAAACTGGTTAGGACACTTATAATTAATTATTTTTAATGAATAAGATTTGCAATTATGTCTTATTACTATATGACCGGCTATATATCTTTGCTTTTCTTTTAAGGTGTACTTTGATATTAATTTTGTTATCGTCATGGTATAATTAGTAGTACAATTTTAATTTAAAAATAGGCGTCAATATGTAATACCCATTGCATAAATAATAAAGAGTATAGCTTTCTATATGTTCTACCTTTAATAGATGATTCTAATCCTTCAGGATGATTCCATGTTACTCCTTTTATTTTATACCACCAAGGAGCTTGCACGGCCCTTACATCAAGGTACTGCTTTCGCTGATCCTCTGGAACAGCCATTTCAAACACAAAACTATCTCCAAAATATTCAGCTTCTGTTATATAACCTGTGTCTTTTACAAAATTTTTAAAATCTTGATTCGAAACTTCATACTTATCTAAGTAAAAATCTTTACTAATTGTAACATTTCTAGCCGGGCCTTCAAAATCTGCTTCAAATACCGGCTTGTTTGTTCCCATTTCAAAAGTATTTCCGTGAATCAGAACCATATTTGATAAATCCAATTTGTTTTCATTTTGATTTTGCTTAATGTTTGTTTCCTTGGAGTACTTATAACTGGATTTAATTTTGTTATCATCTTGATTACATTGACCCTCACGATTTAAATTACAACCACAGTCTGAATTAGATAAGGTAAAAAGAGTCATTAAAAGAAAAATCCTATATTTTACGAACATTATTATCAAATAAATTATGATTTCTATTAACCTAACCTCAAATTATTTAGGTAAATTTTAATTTGGTAATGATTACAGCTCAGATTCACGGAATCTTATTCCTTCAGCCTCGAATACGGATATCGAATATCAAA